>ML840175.1:0-36199 GCA_009831015.1 Picea engelmannii | reverse complement strand
CATTAGGAACAATGGCTTTTAATTTTCAAGAACTTTTCATGAAATTTTCATTGGAAGCAAAATAAATTGAGTTAAGAGGTATCACAGGGAAACCCAATAAGGTGATAAGCTCTAATGGCATGAAAAAACTATTGAAAAAGGGGAATCAAGGTGTTATTGCACAACTATGCTCACTAGATGTTAAAACATATAAGCCATCTATTCCTCTAGATCTCCAAGGGATCATTGATAATAATTCCAAAGTATTTGAAGATATTTCTAAAGGTCTTCTACCCACTCAAAATCATGATCATGATATTCACCTAATTCGTAGGAGTGTTCCTCCTAACATCAGGCCGTACAGATACCTTTATTCCCAAAAGAGTGAAATTGAGCGCATGGTTGAAGAAATGTTAGAGGCTGACATTATTAGACCTAGCCAAAGTTCTTACTCTACACCGGTGCTAATGGTATTCAAGAAAGATGGCTCATGGCATATGTGTCCAGGTTATAGAGAGCTCAACAAGATCACTATTAAAGATAAGTTTCCCATTCCCGTCATTGATGAATTGTTAGATGAACTACATGGAGCAATATATTTGACAAAGTTGGATATACGTTAAGGGTATCATCAGATTAGAATGGAGGAAGAAGATATCCCAAAAACAACATTTCAAGCTCATGAAGGCCATTATGAATTTTTGGCCACGCATTTTGTCCTTACAAATGCACCTTTCACATTCCAAGGGTTGATGAATTCCATTTTCAAGCCCTTCCTTCAAAAATTTGTGTTAGTATTATTTGATGATATACTAATCTATAACAATTCTTGGAAGGATCATGTGCGACATGTTGAAAAGGTGCTACAACTACTAAAGGAGCAACAACTATATGCCAAACCATCCAAATGTTTCTTTGGAGTGAAGGAGGTAGAGTATTTGGGTCATATTGTATCTCATGAAGTTGTCAAGGTAGACCCTAACAAGATTAAGCCCATGATGGACTGGACGATTCCCAAAACATTGAAGAATCTTAGAGGATTTTTGGGCTTGACAGGTTACTACCGCAAGTTTGTTCAACACTATGGAATAATAACAACACCTTTAATGAAACTAACTAAGAAGGATGCATTTTCATGGACTCTAGAGGAAACTAAATCTTTTGAACAACTTAAAGATGTGATGTGAAAAGCTCTTGTCTTGAGCACTCCAGACTTCACAAAAACCTTTATTGTGGAATGTGATGCCCCGAGAAATGGAATTGGTGTTGTCCTAATGCAAGAAGGAAGGCCCCTGGATTTTGAAAGTTGACCACTCAAAGGAAAGGAATTACACAAACCCATTTATGAGAAGGAAATGATGGGCGTACTACATGCATTGAAGAAATGGATTCCTTCACTAATAGGTAGGAACTTCAAGGTCAAAAAAGATCATGATAGTCTTAAATACTTCTTGGAACAAAGACTATCTTTAGAAGAACAACAAAAATGGGTAACCAAGATATTGGGTTATGATTTTGAATCTTTTATAAAAAAGGTAAGAAAAATGTTGTGGAAGATGCACTCTCAAGGAAGGATGTATATGTTGAGGCCTTTATTTGTGCTATCTTGATCATCCAACTAGATTGGTTAGTAGAAGAAAGGGATGAATGGAAGAATGAAGAAAAAGTGTGGACTCTCATTCAAAGGTTGCAGCAGGATTCCAGTACATCAGATACATTTACATGGAAAAACGATTCACTATGGTACAAAGATCACTTATATTTATGTAAGAACTCCCAACTCAAACAAAAGGTACTATTGGAATTGCACACCTTTCCAATAGGAGGGCACTCAGGATTTTTAAAAACCTACCATAGGCTCAAGAAGGAATGTTTTCGGGATGGCGTTAAAACTGATGTTCAAAGGTTTGTGGCAGAATGTTTGGTTTTCCAACAAAACAAGGTGGAAAAAATTAATATGCCAGGTATTTTACAACCATTAGCCATCCCAAGTTAGCGCTAGGAGGAGGTTTCCATGGATTTCATCAAAGGTTTACAAAAGTCTAAAGGAAAGAGTGTCATCATGGTGATTGTTGATAGACTGACCAAGTACACACACTTTTGTGCACTCTCTCATCCCTTCAAAGCCATTATAGTTTCCATCGCATTCATGGAGACAGTTCAAAATCTACATGGTAGCCCAAATATTATTGTAAGTGACAAAGTTCCCATCTTCACTGGACATTTTTTGACATAATTATTTTCTTCTTTGGGTACTCAATTGGCTCATAACTCATCCTATCATCCTCAATATGATGGACAAATTGATATAGTGAACAAGTGAACAAATGTTTGGAAGGCTACCTTTGTTTCCTTGTCTCTGATAAGCAAACAAAATGGTTCAAATGGTTACCCTTGGCAGAATGCTGGTATAACACTTCCTTTCATACTGCAACAAAAATGACACCATTTATGGCACTCTATGGATACCACCCTCCTTCCATCACTTATTCTCTAAAGGAAAAATCTAAGGTTCAACCAGTGGAAGATCACATCGAGTATCAACAACAATTTCTCCAAATATTAAAGGACAACATGACCATGGAACATAATCGCATGAAACAACACGCATATCAACATCGTAGTGAAAGAAGTTTTGAAGTAGGGGATTGTTTTTTTTTAAGACTACAATCATACAAACAGATGTCCCTCAAGCAAGCCAAGAAGGATAATAAATTATCACCAAAGTACTATGGCCCTTATAAGGTGTTGCAAAAGATTGGTACTATGGCATAGAAATTGGAGTTGTCTACATCTTCATGAGTACATCCAGTTTTCCATGTTTCATGCTTAAAGAATGCTATAGGTTACAAGATCTCACTTCAAACTATATTTCCAAAACTTGACGAGGAAGGACAAATCATATTGGAGCCTAAAGACATCACTGACACAATAATTCACCAACTGAGGAATAAATCCATTTCAGAGTATCTCATTAAATGGAGGAAACTATCGGTTGAAGATTCCACTTGGGAAGATGAGTCTTTTATACAGAAGCATCCATAGTTACTCAAGAATTGAAGATGACACTTGTCTCAAGGGGAGGGGAATATTAAGCCCTAAATAATGGCTCATTACCCCTTAATTGGAGCATATTACATTAGTAATGTTATTTTATTTATGTAGGATTTAGTTCATTAGTTGTAATTATACTTCCTACTCTCCTATATATATACCAAGGATACATTTTCATTTGGAATCATCTTGTAATTGAACATTTATGTGGGAATAAGGAGGTTTCCCCCTTGAAGAGGCTTATTATCTGAATTTCTCTCTTTTTCAAGGTGTTGAGTACTTATTCTTAGGTTTTTCTATGCTATATTTCTATTTGGTTCTTAACAGTTTTGTTCGCCTGAATCTCACTAGTATAGTCATTATCCTCCTTATTCATGTTGATGATATCCTTTTTATGGATAAGAGTCCCTATGAACTAGGTAAGCAACTAATAATCCTCAAGGAATTATGCTCTATCATCGACATCACTGCCAACAATGACAAAACAAAGGTTATGGTAATTAAATCCAAAAGGATCAAATATGATACTTGTGTTTATGAAAACAATAGCTTGGAAGAAGTCCCTTATTACAAATATCTTGGAATTGATATCCACCACAAGTTCAATTGGAACTATAACATTTAAAAAAGGATAAATTTAAGGTGGAAATCTCATTATGGGCTCAAAAAAAATGTTATTCAATAAATCTTTGGCTTTGGGATAAAAATAAATAAATCTTTCACACTCCCACCACTTTGGTTATCTTATATGGATGTGAAGTTTGGGGTTGTAGTATATCTAGGGAATCCTGGGGAAAGATAGAATAGATCCAAAAGAATTTTATAACTTATAATCACAAAATTAAGGGAAATACACTCTATCGTATCCTCCTCATAGAAGAAACCAGTTCCTCCATTAATAGAATTTATATTATTATATACCAAACATACAAGAACAATATAAACAACATGGATGATAAGAGGCTCCCAAAAATTGCTTCAAACTCTATCCAAAACCATCAGTGACTGAAGCGAGGATGGCATAAAGATGCCAAATATTGGCCAAATCATCGTGTGATACAAGAATAAGACACCATGAAGAATATTGATAATATTACAAATATTATCACTTCTAAGTTTAAGGAGAATATGTGGTGTTCTAAATAATTAATGGATAAAGAGAAATTAAGATA
The DNA here is from genome assembly GCA_009831015.1 of Picea engelmannii. Classification (NCBI taxonomy): domain Eukaryota; kingdom Viridiplantae; phylum Streptophyta; class Pinopsida; order Pinales; family Pinaceae; genus Picea; species Picea engelmannii. Next base: position 31,994 of record ML840175.1, on the reverse strand, counting down.
CTACAAGGAGGTGTCAACTGTAATTTAGAACATCAAAATTACCTCTCAGTTTTGAGAAGTGAAAAGATGAAAATCAACGTTGCTAAAATAAGAACAAACTCTCAAGAGCTACATAGCGAAACTAGGTGTTTGAAAACTCCCAAAACACTGTGGGACAAAAGAGTTTGTCATATTTGTGACACTAAGTGCGTATAAGATGAAAATAACTTCCTCTTATATTTATCTGCATATACCCATATTATATCTCAATTTAAAAATATTTTCCAGAATACAGACCTTCCTAACCTCCTAAGTCATCAAAACTATGGTGATATTGGAACGCTTCTCTCAATGTTTTTTGAGCACATAAATACAATTTTAAAGAGATCGAAGTAATCTATTACCTTCTTAAGGTACGATAGATCAATTGGTATCAATAGACATTAATCATCATCATCCTCATCAATTCCTTACATTTTATAAAAAAACATATTTAATCTTTTATTAATATATTTTTATTTTTCCAATATTTATAAATATTAAATAATTTATTTAAAAAAAAACAAATTCCCAACCCAATTAAAACATCAAAGAAAATTTAAGTATTCAACATACGTCAATTTGTCATCTTCACACACAAGTATATTTTATTTTATAGTATAGCTTTTATGTTTTTAAATTTATAAATTATAAATATTATATTGTTTTTTATATATTAAACAAACTTATGATGAGTTTCCGTGAATGGTTTTATTTATTTTATTTCTTGAACTCTGTAAATTTATATTAAACAATAATTTAATTTCAAATTTTGTTTATAACAATACTATCCCATTAAAATTTTATTATTTTATTAGTGAGATATATAGGTTGTATAATATTTTTTTTCCGAGGAAAAACAGCATAAATTTTATTCATATTTTAATAAAACTTACATTATGAAGAAAGCATGAAAACCCATGCCTTTTTTCCAAAACAAAGAGAGGGTCACCCATTTAGAATATACCCAGTCTCATAAGCACATAACTGTGAAAATTTTGTGCTAATCTAGTATATTAAGAAAAATTTGTAGATCGTTTCATAGACCAGATAAAATATATACAAAAAGAGAGGAATAAAAAATCTTCGTCATGCTGAAGTAAACTATAGAATATAATTTGTTTTAGTAAGAAACTTCATGGCGAGACATCAAAATAAAAAATATTCAAGATTGTAGCCCACTGATACAATCCATCCAAATGTATCCACAGAGTTCCATGCAAAAAGGATATGAAGTCATTTCCCGATGCATGCAATGAGTGAGAATAAATAAATTGAGAATATATGGTTGTTAATGTTGAGAAGTAGGGATGACTTGACCGATTTATTTAATGAAGGGTCTATGGTAATAAGCAAAGTCATACACATATCTGGTCTCTATAATGTGCCAATGTCCATGATGCAAGAGAAGAGTCTCCTTAGAGATTTTGTTGACATCTTCGTTTCTTTCCCTGTAGACATGTTGGATGGAGAAATTTGTAAGAGTTTCTAGGATTATGAAAACTTCTACAAGAAGAGTTTATATTCTAATGTTGTGGAACTTTTGTATTTTTCTTATCCAATTGATGATCACCATTGAGTCTCCAAAAAGTTGAAAATTGTTAATCCCTTTTTCCCCAGCAAAGGTAAGTAACAGTTTTAGGACCATGAGCTCAGCATAATTGTTGGTTCCTAGCTCCATACCCCATTTGAGATTAAAGAAATGAGACTCTAATTGGAAAATTATTGATCCACCCCCACAGTGAGATCCCTCATTTTTTGAGGAACCATCAAATAAATCCCAAGGCCTCAATCGGTCTATTTGTTCTTCTTTCAATTGTCTTCGGTGAGTGGCTTCCTTTTCTTAAGGGAAAAAGGAGAGGATGCTAAGGATTTGAGTAGCTATGTATTCAAGGATGGATGCTTTATCCTTGAACATAACATAGTTTCAGGCCATCCATATACCCCAATTAATAAAGAGAGGTACATATTTTATGTTAAGGATTTTTTTCTCCTCTAGCCAAGACTTCCAAGCCTCTTCAATGGATGTTCCTTGCCACTTAAATTCTTGTCTTAAATCCCTTGTGAATTTGACCCAGGTTTGATGGGTGAAAGGAAAAAAAAGGAATAGGTATAAGTTAGTTTCCTCATCACCTTTACATAAGGAAAACCAACCAGGGCCTTCCATGCATATCAAATTCCTTTTATCCGAAGTTGGGACCTTTGAATTGATCAAACACCATGGGAAAAAGGCATGACTTAAGTGGGAATTTTACTTTCCATATCCCTTTCCACCACAATGATGTATCTGGATGTAAGAGATCTAAATGAACTAGTGAGTAATCCGCTTTTGGTGTGTACAGTTTGAAGAGACTATGTTTCCATACCAACTGATTTTATTTATCATTAAGTCAGATATGGCCTAATTTTATAGCTCTGGTATAGGAATTCAAAGCCTCCAGAAATTCTTCTTCCAACCCCAACTGCATATCCTCCTTTCGTTATTTCCCCCATAATATGGTTCTATTCCTATCCAWAGCTTGATCCATATGAATAAATCCCCTACCATGGAGAGATTCAATGAAAGGTTTTGGAAGAAGATRGGCCTTGTTGTTTCATGGATGTGGGTCTTGGACAATTCTAAATTTTGCACCTCTTCCCACTCTCCARGATAGACCATGACTGATGACATGAAAATATTTTAATAAATATTTCGAAASAATTGAGMAATTTTGGGTCTCCTTGTTCAKCCTTCTGATCCATTCTAACACAGAATCTGGGCCGATATAATTTTGGTGAACCACCTTCAAGTCCAAAGAATTTCGGTGTTAATCAGTCTCTACCYTACCTTGGCTGCAAGTTATTTTGAAAAACTATGAATGTTTTCTAGACCCTATTCTCRCATGATTTTTGGGGTTGCCAGAGTTTCCCATTTTATCYAAGGCATCACAAAACTTTCCTTTTAACCAGCCCAAAGGAATCTAAAACWTAKTCGCCTAATTTTTYCCCAKAAATCCTTTAGGTACCCAGGAAAGAGAGACCCAATAGACTGATATAGCTTCCAAAATGATCTTTACTAAGATCAATCTCCTAGCTCTAGAGAGCCATCTAAAGATCCAATATTTCAATATCTTTTMTAGTTTGGTTAATAGCGAGACCCAATCAACTTTCCTGTAAGTTTTAGGTTTKATATGGAACCCAATATATTTGTKCCCTTCATCAAAAGTCTTCACATAAAAAGGATAAAGATCCKTGTATACTCCTACCACCTAATCCTCCATAAGGWKAAAAGATATGGTGTATTGTTTGTTGGATTACTGAGAGGRGGGGTGAATCAGTAATAGAGAAATTTAATCCTTTTTCACCATATAWTGCAAGTGTTATATCAATGTAGCATTATCATCCAATAATTGMAGAGTAAATAAACAATGAACAAATGAAAAATCATACACATACACAGTACACCAGTGTTTTTACRTGGAAACCCAAAGCRGAAGAAAACCACAKAATGTTTTTTCTTATATATCTTKAAGAATTACATTCATTYGAAGCACCAACTTCCTTTKTTTTCCAACCAYAACTAGAAGGAGGCTCCAACCCCYAGGTTCTTAGGCTACAACCTGAGGTAGGATACAACCGAAAGGAGGCTACAACCTGAGGTAGGATACAACCGAAAGGAGGCTACAACCACTTGTCCTTTCCCCGTCCAACCACCTGGAAATATAAGTAGAATGATGGAACCATTGTCACACTATCACTCTGAGATATACCACTGTACAACTGTGYAAACCTAYACAACTGATCTACAACCAGCCTGTACTACTACCCTACCTGTACCTGAAATGAACATGTATCAACCAAAATACAATAGATACACAACATGTAGTTATKCATCATGCRTATGAAYRCACCCTATATATTATGAAACCCACGTATGTAAGCGACCAAACTGTTAAGCATCCTGTGTATTCCTTTTGAAAACTTATGAMCCTTTGTAACTWCTTTCACATATTACTTTGTCCAGACTGTATCTGAACCCTGTGCATGCATCCTCATACATAACCTTTACCCAAAAAACTCTATATCTCTCATTAKTCATGTTCCATAAGTGTGTGTAATCATAAACAAGTATAATATCCCTCACATGATATAGACTTCAAATGMTTTCTAATATTCAACCTCTCAATARATAAACTAATAAAAGATCTCAACCATGTACCACAAAAACCCTTAGCCATATGCCAAGAAAYACAAGATGTGCCTCAAGTCTAACAAGAATTATCAATGATAAATATACCAACATTGTATTTCTATAKATCTTACMGATGCAGAAGATCCCATGYAKCCACTAGTCTCTCTAGGGAGAATCCTCAAATATCCATAACCATTTCGCATGCATACATCGAAATCCAAGTATTCATATAAATAAGACATACCTGTTGGTCACTATAATTKCTTATTTAACTAAAMAATCAAGTGCTACATAAATTGTCAACCCAGGGAAGTCTGTTTATTTCAAAGGTAATCACACACTATATATGCTCAATCTCAAARGCAATCTAGAGTTGTAGTAAAAATACATTAATCACACCTTGCCTTGAAAAAACTGAAGTTCTACTTTGAATTASAGAAAATCAACCTACCTATTGYAGAGTTCAAAGTTTAAAGAAATAATTATCCAAAGAAGCCTRGATTACATTAAGAAATAACAACCTAGGAAAKAAATATTTTCAGGATACTGCAAAAGGAATGACCAACTATTCTGTAACAGAGAACATGACCCTATTCCCCAWGTAGGAATCTTCAACACTTTTTTCYGATCATCACACTTTCATGAACTCATTACTAATCGAAATGATTGACACACTCTGAAGGCTAACTAACTCTTAAMARAGAACAWRACCCTATTCCCCAAGCAAGAATCTTCAGCACCTRTTTCTGATTAGCACACTTTCACAAACTCATTACTAATAAAAAATTATTGACATGCACTGAAGACTAACTATCTCTTAACAGAGAACAKGACCCTATTCCCCAAGAAGGAATCTTCARCACYTGTCCCTGATTATCATGCTTTCATAAATTCACCAAACAAKATTGMTAACTAGAATGATTAACARTTACCCAAGCATGAATCATATGAAAATAATGTAACAATCAGTAAAGCAGAGTTTCAACAAGACAGAGTTCAGTAAAGTAGTGTTTCAGCAAAACAGAGTTCAGTAARGTAGTGTTTCARCAAAAYAGAATTTAATCAAGGCATGAACARAAATAACACTAACACACTACAGAGCTAATGGGTGAATCTTGTGAAGAAGGTGGKCCCTCCCTTCTCACAAGATTCCCCTRAAACGATAGGAACTAGAAAGAAATGCTCAGAACAATCTTTTATTCATCTRTCAACTRTATCATGTTACAATGTCTGAAGTAAAACAYGTCCTTCTCTGTAAATCCTTTCTTAGCCCCCAAAAKAAGGTCMTCTMTAATGATGATTTCATCTYATTTAAAKAGGAGAATCCCCTCGATACAAATTGATCATCAAATTACATTTGCACATCTRAATCCTATTCTTAGTYAGATCCRATTTCTATACTAGAATAGGATATCTCTGGTCTCYCRTAAYAGAATTGCTATTACAATGATTGAAATGGTGCTGAGCAAGGATGATTTTAAGGATGGAAATTTATTTTAAAATGTAGAAACCTTGGAGAATATTACTAATCCTTCATATGCCAACTATAAAATGTTGGCAATATTTTTGTAAAAATATTCAAATTTCTAAGGATTTTATATAGTTTGTATAAAATTTTGGCGGTTTTTAAGGTTAAATGATTTTATCCTATAGAATTTAGGTGAATCATTTTTAGAATAAAAAATCTTTTTTTTGAGAAAAACCATGAAAAATTAGCCCATGAGCAAAATTTAGCCCCTAAAATCATCCATGGTGCTGAGTGAGGTGTAGATGTTGCAGCTGGAGTAACAACTTCTTTTATCTTCTTGTTACTGTTGTTGTATGTTGTTTCAGCATCACAAATTGTGGGCTGTTTCAGCAACGGGATTTGCATTCTGACTGTTTCAGCAACGTGGTCTCATGCAACAGTGATGGTTAATTTTGGCTCAAGGTGCGGCTATTGTGGTCAGTGTAATAGCTTCATTACTGTTTCAACGTCGTAGACCACGGAGAGTGTAACAACTTCTTCTTGTGTGAGTTGTTGTTTCAGCATCGTAGACCACGGAGAGTGTAACAACTTCTTCTTGTATGAGTTGTTGTTTCAGCATCGTAGACCACAGACTGTTTCGGCCACAAGGTTTGCATGCTTTTGACTGTTTCAACAACGGGCCTTCAAACAACAATGATAATCTACAGTTTGAACTATTTCAACACTTATATATTTCTGATCAACGATTAAGTATGAGAGTAATGTAAAATTATATGCAAAACAAATTAAACATATAGTAAAGAGAAGAGACGTTATATACCTTTGGAAAGATAGGATAGGGTGATAATGTGGGTTTAAATGTGAGTGAAAAAAGGATGTAGTGGTAGTAAAAAGTGTGAACAAAAAGATACATTATAGGGTCCTAACATCCCCCCCAACTTAAAATGTTGCATGTCCTCAGGAAACTTCAATCTGAATCAGAATCTGAATACCGACTCTGAGCATGCAAGTTACTTAATAGTAGTTGTGGAAAGTGTTGTCTGTTGGAGCTCTGAATCCTTGAATGCGTTGTAGCCTTTACCAAGCTATTGTTTCGGCCTTCTTGGGAAACTTATAATGAACTTGATATTTCTTTGCTGGCATCCACAGGATAGGAAAATGAAACTGATAACCTATCCAGCTTTCAGCACATTGTTGAACACACTTGATGTAGCTAGGTACCATGGAGATTTCTATCTCAAGATTAGTGGGGCCAAAGGGATTGTGTTCCTATATTTTCCCAGTAGATTGTTGCCAAAACATGTTATTTTCTTGTAGGGCAGCGATCTTTGTGGATTTAATGAACTGTTGAAAATCCTGAAGCACTGTTGTCTGTAGTTCCCGAATGTGTTGAGTCATCCCAGGTTTCTTCAAAAATTGATAATACTTTGTAACAAAGGTGGAAACATTTTGTGGTTATGGCCGTATCCAGAGAAGGTGGTTATCCTCGTTATGCTTGGCAGCTAGGAAGTCATCCTGTCATATAATCTAATTGTTAAGGAAGGAGGTGAGTGCCCGAATTTGGATGTCACTGAAAAGAGGGTTAAGGTTAAGCTGTCGGTTCTCAGGTATGGACTCATTATGAAAATATACCTCATAGAGGAGGTGTTGATCCATAGCACAAGCTTCTGCAAAGGTTTTAACAAAATCTGTTGGATTTAACACTGCATGGGGTCTACCTTCTTTGATTGATTTGATCTGAAACAATGTAAGTTGTTCCATGAGGAACAACGAGTAATTGCAGGATGGTTTCCTTGTAGCCAACAAATTTTGTGCCAAGTCAAATATCAGGAGAAATTTTCCTTTTAGCTCTTTATTCTGTTTCTTATAGGCATAGGATTCCTGGCGTGTTTTCTCCAAAGCTTCCCAGTTTGAATAGATATGGTTTATCCAGATTAGTCTGTGTTTCTGCAGGCTTTTGGCATGTGTAACAATAGACTCTTTTTTCCATTTGTCTATTATTGCCTGCTCATCCCATGGTTGAGTTTCTGTTTCAGTGTTGCAAGTGGTAGGCTGAGGTAGGGTCTGAGTGGCTTGTTCCACAAAGGTGTGGTTATTGATCTCACTAGGAGTGGAAGATTCATCAATAGGCAATATTTGTACAACTTTATTAAGAAAAACAGGGGCTTCAGATTTGACAATTGTTGTAGGCCAGGGTTCAGTTTTAATTTTGGAGGGTCCTGCTGGTTCTTGTGTAACAGTAGGGTGTTCTTATTTGACTGAAAAAGTCATAGGTGCAAGGGAATCTCCTAGCATTGGAATTTGAATCACTTTGTAGCCTGCTTGATAATAGATGTCCCCACATTGACTGCACATATACTCTCTACACGGATTCTCTGTTGTATTTTCCTTTGTCATGGTCGCTATGCGAGCTAGGGTGTACAATTTAAGTTCCTTCTCGTAGGCTTCCTTTTCCATGGCTATCTCTTTCTTGCAGGCTTCCAATTCAGACCTTAGGAACTCATTTTCTTGTAATACAGAGGCCATTGTTGGTTTCGGTTGAGCGGTGTCTGGTTCTTGTGTTTCAGTCACAGCCGCACTAGCTGGTTCTTTTGGAGCAGCTACAGGATCGGCAACTAATTCTTGTATTTCAACTTCTTGATGTAGAGAAAGTAATGTTGTAGCACCCTGAGCATATGATTCCTGTGTCTCGATAACAATATCAACAACTGGTTCTTATGTTTCAGCTGTAGCTGGTTCTTGTGTGACAACTATAGATGGTTCTTGTGTTTCAGCTACTGAATGAGTAGTTGGTTCTTGTGTGACAGCTATAGTTGGTTCTTGTATTTCAGCTACTGAATGAGTATTTGGTTCTTGCGTTTCAGCTACTTGATGAGTAGCTGGTTCTTGTGTTTCAGCTACTTGATTTGAAACGGATGATGTCGCAACACACTGGGCCTCTGGTTCTTGTGTTTCACTGCCCGTGGGTGGAATAGGTAAAGATTCTGAAATTTGGGAGGTTGGAGGTGTACGGGGTTTTAGTTGGATGGGTTGGGGATTTAGGGTAGTGGCAGTAGTGGTTGCCCTTGTTGAGGCCCTTGTTCGTTTTCTTTGAAAAAAGGGCAGAAAAAAAAGAATTTTCTTTTGTTTGCGTGGGGGACTTTCCTCAGTGATGGGATAGGGAGAGTTGTCTGGTTCAGAATCATCGCTAAGGATATGAACGACAGGATTGGATGATTCTGGTAAAATGTGGGATGGGCTTGGTATGGTAGGGAGGTTAATTGGATTGATTGGTTCTGTACGCGGACTGTTAGGTACTTCCGGAGGGTCTGGAGGGTTTTGTGGTTGTTGTTCCTGAAGATTTTTAGGATATTCAATAGGTTCTTGGGGGTCTATGGGTGGGTTGTTTAGGGGAGGTTTTTGTTGGGAAAAACCCTTTTGGATAAGTAGTTGAGAGAGACGGTGATGGGTGAGGGAAAGGGTAGGATTTTTAGCCTTTTTATAGTAGTGTGATATATTTTTAAGACATTCGAGCAGATAATAAGGAATGTTCACCAATATAGCATGTCGTAAATGAGACAACAGGATAAAATCGTACTGGTAGACTATCTGGTATCATCCTTCACAGGTAAGGTCGTGCTTGACAAACTTTGCAACTTTCGGCCATGGAGGCGGCAACGAGCTAAGTCGGACACCCTGGCCTTTAGGTTCAATTTGTTCCCCTGGCAAGAGGAAATCCTATTGGGCATTAAGGATGATATGTTTGCAGCTCAACCAACGGATTCCATTGGAAGGGATACCCAAAACATATGCTATATCCTCCTCTGTAACTGAAATGTGAACCCCTTGAACAATGGAATGATCTTCCTGGAGATTTCGAGCAAATTGAAGAACCTGTTGTTGATCGAATCCCTGTAGCCTCTGAAAATAACCTAGCCATCCTGCCTGCAAAAAAATTTGATAGAATTCTGGATATAGTTCTAACAGGTCCGTCGTGGCAGGTTCATACCATATAACAGGGCCTCCCATAGCTAACAACTCAGTAAAATGCACTGTCAGAGAGTCGAGTAACCGCTTCTGTGCAAAGTGATTTTTTCGGGTGATGGCATGCAAATGGTGGTAAAACAATGAAAGGATGGTAAAAAGAGAATGGCGGTGGTCAGTTCGTGTGAAATTATGGTATAAGATTTCGATATTCCCCCCCCCCCCACCTCAAGTACGGCTGAAATAATGATTTTACATGAGTGGTAATTATGGGTTGGGATCTTCTCATTAACTATAGTTCAATTGTATTTACATATAAAGTTTACATACCTCATCTTTACCTTTTTATTCGTACTTCAAACAAAATATAGTGCCTATCCATAATAGTTTTGCAGTAGCCATGGTGGAGAATTTTGATTTGTTAGAGAAATTGTATCAAGGATTTGTTTACTGGAAGGACAAAATGTAGTATGAGAGGGCAAAAGATTATTGACAGAGAATGCTGAAAAGTTGGTGTTTCAGCAACAGGGAAAGAATAGAGAAATGTTTGCTGGAAGGGTGATGTTGTAGAATACTACTGAGGAAGTGGTGTTTCAGCCATAGAAAGAAAGGGCGAAATTTTTTTGAACGGTGGTGTTTCGGCAATGGGAAAATGTGAAAAATTGTTGAACAGTGGTGTTTCGGCAATGGGGAAAAATGTGAAAAATTGTTGAACAGTGGTGTTTCAACAATGGGAAAAATGTGAAAAATTGTTGAACAATGGTGTTTCAGCAATGGGAAAGGAAAGGCGAGAAATTGTGGAACAATGGTGTTTCGGCATTGGGAAAATATTAAAAATTGCTTAACAGTGGTGTTTCGGCAATGGGGAAAAATGTGAAAATTTGCTGAACAATGGTGTTTCAGCAATGGGAAAAATGTGACAAATTGTTGAATAGTGGTGTTTCAGCAATGGGAAAAGACAAAAAGTTGTTGAATAGTGGTGTTTCAGCAATGGGAAAATATGAAAAATTGTTGAACAGTGGTGTTTTGGCAATGGGGAAAAATGTGAAAAATTGTTGAACAGTGGTGTTTCAGCAATGGGAAAAATGTGAAAAATTGTTGAACAGTGGTGTTTCAACAATGGGAAAAGAAAAAAAGTTGTTGAACAGTGGTGCTTCAACAATGAGGAAGCTTGGCTCTTCTTGAAGTAAGATCGTCCTTTCTTAGTAGGCCTTTGATTTGATCGAGAATCTGCAAAAATCAATTGTAACATACTATTTCTTGACAGGGATTATTAGTAAACGAAATCTAATCTAATGATAAAGAAATTAAATTAAAAATAATTAATTGCAATGAGGGGTAGGAGGTCCCTCTAAAAAGAGGTAATGAGAGTCTGCCACACATGTGGCCTTAAAATCTTCTTTCGAAATAGGGCACTGGTACAGACGGAGTTGATGACCATTTACAAGTAACGATGTTTTAGAGTCATTGATTATGAGGAGCCTTACTGTTCCATTGGGGAAAACAGTGTCCACTTCGTAAGGTCCAAGCCATCTTGTATGTGGTTTCCATTGAAATTCTTTAAACTGAGAATCATACAGTAAGGCCCAATTACCTTTTTGGAATTGTTTATGCTTGATAGTTTTGTCATGCCATTTTGATCTTTGTTGTTGAATCATAGTTGTCTGATGAATGGCATCTAGTCTTTTTTCATCCAATTCATTAAGCTGCTGCAACCTGGCTGTCTGTGCATCGTTCAAATCAAGGTTGACAACTAAAGCAGTCTTTAAGGTTTTGATTTCAAATTCCACTGGAAACATGACACTTTTTCCATAAATCAATTCATAGGGAGAGAATCCTGTAGTATTTCTCCACGTAGTTCTGTAGGCCCATAATGCTTCAGGTAGACTGTGAGGCCAATCCTTTCTATTTTCCTTCACTGTTTTTGTGAGAATGGCTTCTATTACTTTATTTGTGCTTTCTACCTGTCCATTGGCTTGGGGGTGGTATGTTGTAGTCATTCTATGTTGAATATGATATTTTTGAAGGGTGGCTTTAAAACCGTGAGAAGTGAAAGGAGGTCCCCCATATGTAACTAATTCTCTTGGCACTCCAAATCTAATGAAGATGTCTTCAAACAAGAAATATAGAACTACTTCTTCAGTCTCTCTATGGAGTGCTTTAGCTTCCACCCATTTGGTCATATAATCTATGCAGACCACTATGTAAACTTTTTGATTGGATGGAGGGTTAATGGGTCCTACAAAGTCTAAGACCCATATTTTGAATGGTTCAAGTAATATCTGGGGGTTTAATGGCATTTCATATCTATGATTAGGTTGTCCCATTCTTTGACAACTATCAAAGGCCTAGACATATTTCTTTGCATCTTTAAAAAGTGAGGGCCAATAATACCCCATCCTGAGAATTTTATGTGATGTTCTCTTATCAGCAAAATGCCCTCCACAAGGGCCATCATGACAAGATTTTAGTAGATCATAAACCTCATCTTCTCTAATGCACCTTCAGATTTCTTGATCAAGTCCTGTGTGGAAAAGACACCCACTTATCCAGCTATACCGAGCACTTTGTTGAATGATTCTTCTTTTCTCCTGATGGGATAGTTTTGGTGGTAACTTCCCTGCAACCAAGTAGTTAGTGATGTATGCATACCAAGGTGAGTGAGTAGATAATGAAAATAGATATTCATCAGGAAATGAATCATCTACTAGGGTATCATCATCAAGTGTTAACCGAGAAAAGAAATCAGCAACTACATTTTCTTTTCCTGGTCTATCTACAATTGTAATATCAAATTCTTGTAATAATAGTAACCATATGGTGACTGTAGCATTTGTGATAGGTTTTTTCATTAGATATTTGATAGCTGAGTGATCCGTATGGACAAGAGTAGAGTATCCAGTGATGTAATGTCGAAATTTATTAATAGCATAGATAAATGCTAAAAATTTATTTTCGGTAACTGTATAGTTAAGTTCAGCAGGAGTCATATTCTTGCTAATGAAATAAATAGCATAAGGAAGATGATTTTCTTCTTGTCCCAAGACAAATCCTATTGTAGTATCTGAATCATCAGAGGATATATGAAAGGGAAGTGTCCAATCAGGTCCTCTTAGAATAGGGGTTGTAGATAACTGATGTTTAAGTGTATTAAATGCTTCCTGGCAATAATTAGTCCATTTGAATTCGGCATTTTTCATCAGTAATACAAACAGGGGAGAAGCTATTTTGGAAATTTTTTTGATAAATATTCTGTAGTATCCAGCATGTCCTAAAAAACTTCTCACCTCTGTTTGGGTTTTGGGAGTAGGAAGATTTTTAATGACTTGTATCTTGGATGGATCCACCTGAATTCCTTGAGATGAAATAAAATGTCCAAGCACTATTCCTTCACTGATCATCATATGAAATTTTTATGTACTTAAGGAGAGGTGGGCTTGTATACATCGTTTAAGTACTTTCTCAAGGTTTTGTAGTGCTTCCTGAAAAGAAACACCATAAGGGGTAAAATCATCCATAAACATTTCCATAGAGTCATTAAGCATATCAAAAACGATTCCTATAACTTCTCTTTGAAAGGTTGTTGGTGCATTACATAGTCCAAATGGGAGAAATCTATAAGCAAAAGTTCCCCAAGGGATAGTAAAAGTGGTTTTATCTTGGTCCTGGGGTGCAATTTTGATCTGATTATACCCACTGAAACCATCTAAGAAAGAGAAAAAATTCTTCCCCGAAAAACTGTCTAACACCTGATCAATGAATGGTAATGGAAAGTGATCTTTTTGAGTGGCTTTATTTAAGGCTCTATAGTCCACACACACTCTCCATTTCTCATTTTCCTTAGGAACTATTACCAATGGGGAAACCCATTCACTATCTGATATAGGATATATAAACCCTGCATTGAGCAATTTTTGAAGTTCTTCTTTAAGGATTTCTCTTAAATTAGGGTTCATTCGACATTGAGATTGGCAGATTGGTCAACAATCATCCTTGATATATATATGATGAGTACATAATTCAAGAGAGATTCCATTCATATCTGTATAGTCCCATGCGAGTGCTCCTTTATGTTCAAGAAGTAACTTCATTAATTGTTGTGTTTCAGCATCTTTCAGGTTGGGGTTTATGTTCAGTGTTTTACCAGGTTCAATTTCTACTGGTATGCTTTTAGAAGAGATGGTGGCAGATGTTTGAGGTGGGTTTTTAGAGTTAAGTTTTTCCTGATTATCTGACTCCAAAAGTGCAGCTAGTTGGTTATGAGTTTCTGGGGTCACAAATGAGGGTTCACAAATAAAATTATTAATTACTTCATCCTCAGTGGCATCTTTAAGGCTTAAGGCTTGTCTGATAGTCAAGATGGGTTGAGTAAGTTGATCATCAAATTATACCCATACGAAATTATCATTATTAATCAAGGGTGTAGCGTGAGGGTAAAGGGTAATCTGTTTAGTCTCGTAACCATTGGAAATTGTCATTGAACTTGATCTACAGCTAATAAAAACATCTGTTGTGGCTAGCCAAGGCCTGCCCAAAATTAGAGGGTGGCCCCCCAAATTTGTTTTAGGTTATAATACCACAAAGTCAGCTAGATAATTCCAGGATTCCACTGAGATAATTAGGTCTTCAATGACTCCCTCCGGTTTTATTGTGGAACAGTAAGCTAATTCTAGGATAGTTGGGGTGTCTCTGATTTCATTTTGCAATTGTAACATTTGTGAGGTTTCCATAGTCATAATATTGATAGAAGCACCTAAGTCTACCAGGACTCGAGGGATTATCGTTTTTCCAATTTTCACTAAGATGGTAGGGTGGCCGAGATCACCATATTTAACTGGGGGAATTTTACTTGACATTAGTGCAGATAAGTCACCCATGACATGAACTGTAAGGGGATCTTTAATTTTCCTACCAGGTTTCTTAACACAAATGTCTCGCATAGTCCTGGAATAAATAGGTACATCTCGGAGTTCTTGTAATAGAGGAATTTTGACATAAAGATTTTTTAATTCCCCTAGAAGATTGAAAGCAGGTGGTTCAGGCGTTTTAGTTAAAGTTAAACGCACATGAAATGGTGGTTTTGTTGTTTCAGCAGCAGTGTTAGAGGATGATTGTACCTCTTCAGGTGCATCATGCTCTTTTGTTTCCTCTTTATCAGAAGAGGTAACATCAGCTATGATAGGTTCTACTATTCTCCCAGATCGTAAATGAATATCATTGCATTGCGCAGGGAGAAGAAAAAATGTAGGCTGGTTATGAATATCAATGCACTGCACAACTTTATTATTGGGGTTAGGGTTAGGTTGTACAGGTAGTTGGGGCCTCATTATTTGATTGTTTGGTGGGGTACCTGATGGTAAGGAGAGTGGTTGCATAAATTGTGATTGAGGTAATTGGTTTGGGAACGGGGGTTGTTGTCCTCTCCAATTTGGATTCCATTGGTTTAGATACGGTTGTTGTTGTTGTGGAGGCCAAGGAGTCCACATTGAAGGATCAACAAAGGGAGGGTTAGTTTGTTGCATGGGTGGGTAATTCATTTGATTTAGGTATTGCATTTGATTATAGGGAGGGTAAATCATTTGATTAAAAGAAGGATAGTTATTCCAATGATTAGAAGATGTAAATGGCATATTAGGATTCATACCTTATGCCCGTGGTTGCCATTGCCTTCTCTGTGTCAACAGATAGACAGCTTCAACTTCTTCATCAGTTGGTTGTAATGTTGCCTTGATCCATGGTAAAGAAGGACATTGTTGAGTTTCATGATCTTTATCACAGATGGTGCAGATTGGCTTTTTGTCCAATGGGCATTCCCTTTGTGGGTGCTTGTCTCTGCATTTAGAACAAAAGATGGATAGAGTTGCTTCTGCTTTAGCTTGTTTCTTTTGAATCTACAGGGTATCAATTTGTGAGGCAAAAGAGCTTAACATTTCAGTTTTAAAACCTTCAAGTAAACTACCTATTTCGGCTCTTGTTGCTCCCCCACTGGCTGATTTTTGAACTCCTGAAAATGTGGTATCCCTGCTATTTGATCTATTTCTTGAAGCTCCTCTTGAACATATTTTACATAGGTTAACAATTTCATCGTATGATTCTTTAGATATGTCCCCTTTTCCAAGCATATTCAACATATCTAGACAGTCATCCCTTACTCCCTTTAATAATATTGTTTTAAGAATATCTTTACTTACATCGGGGTGACTGGATCTTTGTAGATTATACTATAGCCTTTCTACAAAGTCCTCCAGATTTTCATCCTCTTTTTGTATCATCTTAAATAGTTCTTCCCTTTTTTCTCTTGTTCGGAAATAGTCCTGGTATTTATGCATGAATTTTTGTTTCATATGATCCCATGTTGTGATTACATGGCCTCCAAGACTCATGAACCATCTTAGTGCATTTCCTTTCAATGTTGCTGGAAATAGCTTTAATTTTTTAGCATTGGAAATGTAATCATAACTTCTGCATAATATGTCAAACTCAAAAAGGAATTCATTAGGATCCTTTGAAGATAAACCATGAAAGTTAGGTAGTGTTGAGAGTGGAATGTTCTTCATGGGAGATACCCCTCTAGGAAGATCACCAATAGGAAATCCTAATGTGGAGAAAGAGTTTTCATCATTTACCTCTCTTTCAGGACCTGCCTGTTCTTCATGATGCAATTCTTCATTGTAGTCATCCATGTTTTCTTCTGTTTTCTCCCCTGCTATGCTTGCTCTATCCTCAATGATTCCTTCTAGTTTCTTGACTGTCTCAGGACTCCAAACCTCTTTCCCCGTTTCAAAGTTTGCTTGAAAGGAAGGTTAGGACTTTGGTTTCTGAGAGTTTGGTCATTGAGGAGCAACAGATTCAGATTTTGATATAATCTCGTCGATATAAGTCTTTCTTCCTCCTCTTCCTCTACCCCTGCCACCTATAGGGTCAGTTTCTTTGGGGTCTCTGCGTCCTCTCATGCAATCTTTATATCTGAAAGAACATAAGTTCTTTTGAAATCTATAATTACCTTCCCCGGCAACGACGCCAAAATGTTGGTCACTATAATTGCTTATTTACCTAAACAATCAAGTGCTACATAAATTGTCAACCCAGAGAAGTCTATTTATTTCAAAGGTAATCACACACTATATATGCTCAATCTCAAAAGCAATCTAGAGTTGTAGTAAAAATGCATTAATCACACCTTGCCTTGAACAAACTGAAGTTCTACTTTGAATTACAGAAAAGAAACCTACCTATTTTAGAGTTCAAAGTTTAAAGAAATAATTATCTAAAGAATCCTAGATTACATTAAGAAATAACAACCTAGGAAAGAAATCTTTTTAGGATACTACAAAAGGAATGACCAACTATTCTGTAACAGAGAACGGGACCCTATTCCCCAAGTAGGAATCTTCATCACCTGTTTCTGATCATCACACTTTCATGAACTCATTACTAATCGAAATGTTTGACACACTCTGAAGGCTAACTAACTCTTAACAGAGAACATGACCCTATTCCCCAAGCAGGAATCTTCAGCACCTGTTTCTGATTAGCACACTTTCACGAACTCATTACTAATAAAAAATTATTGACATGCACTGAAGACTAACTATCTCTTAACAGAGAACAAGACCTTATTCCCCAAGCAGGAATCTTCAGCACCTGTCCCTGATTATCACGCTTTCATAAATTCACCAAACAGGATTGCTAACTAGAATGATTAACAGTTACCCAAGCATGAATCATATGAAAATAATGTAACAATCAGTAAAGCAGAGTTTCAGCAAGACAGAGCTCAGTAAAGTAGTGTTTCAGCAAAATAGAGTTCAGTAAAGTAGTGTTTCAGCAAAACATAATTTAATCAAGGCATGAACATAAATAACACTAACACACTACATAGCTAATGGGTGAATATTGTGAAGAAGGTGGGCCCTCCCTTCTCACAAGTTTCCCCTGAAATTAAAGGAACTAGAAAGAAATGCTCAGAACAATATTTTATTCATCTGTCAACTGTATCATGTTACAACGTCTGAAGTAAAACACATCCTTCTCTGTAAATCCTTTCTTAGGCCCAAAATGAAGGTCCTCTCTAATGATGATTTCCTCTTATTTAAAGAGAATAATCCCCTCGATACAAATTGATCATCAAATTACATTTGCACATCTGAATCTTATTCTTAGTCAGATCCGATTTCTATAATGGAATAGGATATCCCTGGTCTCCCATAACATAATGCTATTACAATGATTGAAATGGTGCTGAGTGAGGTGTAGTTGTTGTAGCTGGAGTAACAACTTATTTTATCTTCTTGTTACTATTGTTGTATGTTGTTTCATCATCGTAAATTGCGGGTTGTTTCAGCAACGGGATTTGCATTCTGACTGTTTCAGCAACGTGGTCTCACGCAGCAGCGATGGTTAATTTTGGCTCAAGGTGTGGCTTTTGTGGTCAGTGTAACAAATTCATTGTTGTTTCAGCATCGTAGACCATGGAGAGTCTAACAGTTTCTTCTTGTGTGAGTTGTTGTTTCAGCATCGTAGACCACGGAGAGTGTAACAACTTCTTCTTGTATGAGTTGTTGTTTCAACATCATAGACCACAGACTGTTTCGGCCACAGGGTTTGCGTGCTTTTGACTGTTTCAACAACAAGCCTTCAAACAACAATGATAATCTACAGTTCGAACTGTTTCAACACTTATATATTTCTGATCAACGGTTAAGTATGAGAGTAATGTAAAATTATATGCAAAACAAATTAAACATATAGTAAAGAGAAGAGACATTATATACCTTTAGAAGGATCGGGTAGGGTGATAATGTGGGCTTAAATGTGAGTGAAAAAAGGATGTAATGGTAGTAAAAAAGTGTGAACAAAAAGGTACATTATAGGATCCTAACAATACCTTTTGAACCAATGGATAAATATGATGTATCTGATCACTGTAGACCTTCCTGGGAGCTTGATCTCATAATCTAGAACCTATGCATCTTCATTTTCTCAAGTTTCCATGGCTTTACTCACATGTATGCACCCTAACACACTGTCAAACCGCGTATGTATGCACCCTAATACACTATCATCCCATGTGTGTACACACCCTAATACACTGTCCTCTCGCATACGCCTCAAAAATTAGGGTTTTTTAGTATTCACTATAATTCCAAAACTTTCGTCGTCAACCCTTCGTACTACCTCAGACCTTCGCAACTTCAGATATTTCAATGAGTACTTGCAATAAGTCTTACACAACAAAAGATATTCAATATGTTCAAGTGTAATTAAATGAGAGAGCCTTGCCTCTTATTTATACTTCCATGTAGCATCCCACTTTCCTTATTTTAGGGAGTCTCCATTAACTTTATTATTTAAATAATTTCTTTTTCAAACACTATGACTTTTTGGGGATTCTAGATGACACATGGGGGGTCTCCAACTTCACATGGCCATAAATATCTAACAGTGAGGAGTTATGTGACATTCCACAAACCACCGAAAATGGCATGACATGTACTATCCATCTAGAATAGTTTTACCTATAAATATATCAAAACACATATCATTATCCATCAAATAAAATTGGTTCGATTACCCAAACCTTTTTTCTACCAGAATTCGCTATCAAAATTTCTTCAAGGGTTGATATCAATGAAAACTAACCCAATTAATCAACAATATCCCCATTTTTCATTGATGGAAACACTCTGATGCAATACTAAAGTCATGTCACTCATTCTCCACCTATGACCATCGCTCCCCTTAGAACCATGCCTCTGTGCTTTGCATCTAATAAATCTCTCCGCCTTTTCCATTGATGGAAAATGTATCTTTCCATCCGGGGATGATTCTTCCTAACTGAACTTTCCTTAGGGATACTCCCCTTGAATGAACTCTTCCTAAAACTGATCTCTCGACCTAAACTATCCTCTTTATGGTGCTTCCTTGTGTAGATATAAGACATATAATTTAAGCATTCATAAGCATTCATTTTGGAGTATAAATTACTCTGAGTCTCTGTAGAATATACTCAAAGGCTTCCCTTGGAAGCAATTTTGTAAATATGTTTGCCACTTGTTCTTTTGTGCCCACATATTCATCTCTGATGTTCTTCTCTACAACCTGTTCTCGTAGAAATTGATACTTGATTGGAATGTTCTTTGTCTTGGAGTGCATCACCAGGTTCTTTGAGATATTGATGGCACTTTTGTTATCACAATATATTGGAATGGGCTCATCATACGCAACCTGTATATCTGTCATAGTTTGTTTCATCCATAGAACCTATGTACAACATGCTACTGTTGCAATATACTTTTCCTCGGCTATAGATAAGGATATTGATGATTGTTTCTTTCTTATACATGATACTAAACACTCACACAAGTATAACGTTTCTCCACTGGTGCCTCGTCAGTCATCAATGCAACCTCCCCAATCTACATTTGTGTAGGAAATAAGCAATAGATCCTTTCCTTTTGGATACCATAATCCAAACTCTTCTATTCCTTTGAGATATTTGAAAATCCTCTTCATTGCTAATAGATGTGATTCCTTTGGTGCTTATTGAAATCATGCCACCTATCCAACTACTTGCATTACATCTAGTATGGATGTTGTCACATATAGTAAGTTGTCAATCATCGACCTGTATTGCCTCTGGTCTGTAGACTTTGAATCATCATCTTTTCTCAACTTGTAACTTATTTGCATATGAGTGGTAATTGGTTTTCAATATTCCATTCCAAACCTCTTTATCATTTCTCTGATATACTTAGTTTCAGAAATAAAAATTCCTTGGTTTCTTTGACGTATCTAAAGACCCAGAAAGAAGGATAGTTCTCTGAGTAATGACATTTCAAATTCATTATGCATATCCTTTGCAAATTTCTGGTTTAACTTGTCATCATTTCTTCCAAAAATCATATCATCAACATAAAATTCAATTAATAAAATACTATCTTGAGTTACCTTGATGTAGATGTTATTCTATGCACTTCCCTTTTTGAACCCTATCTGTTGTAGATATTTATCCAGACTAGAGTCCCATGCAGGGATGATTTTAAGGATGGAAATTTATTTTAAAATGTAGAAACCTTGGCGAATCTTACTTATCCTTCATATGCCAACTATAAATGGTTGGCGATATTTTTGTAAAAATATTCAAATTTCTAAGGATTATATATAGTTTTTATAAATTTTTGGTGATTTTTAAGGTAAAATAATTTTATCCTATAGAATTTGAGCGAATCATTTTTAAAATAACGAATCTCGTTTTTGGAAAAACCATGGAAAATTAGCCCATGAGAAAAATTTAGCCCCTAAAATCATCCATGGTCCCATGCTCTAGGAGCTTGTTTTAGACCACACAAGGCCTTATTCAATTTACACACATAATATGTGTTCTATGACAACTAAAATCCTTCTGGTTGTTTAATGTATACTTCTTCTTCAAGTTCCCCATTCAGAAAAGATGATTTCACATCCATTTGATACACTTTAATATTCTTGGAGAATGCATAAGATAGGAGCAATCCAATTGCCTCCATTCTTGAAACTTGAGCAAATGTCTCTTCAATGTTGATTCCTTCAACCTGTTTGTATCCTTTACATACCAATCTATCTTTGTTCCTTCTAACATGTCCATATTCATTCAATTTACTTCTGAATACCCACTTTGTGCCAATCACATTCTTATTCTTTGGTCTTGGAACCAATTCCCAAGTGTCATTCTTCTTTATTTGATCCAATTCTTCATCCATGGCCTTATTCCAAAATTTACCCTTGCTGGCCTCTTCAAAACTCTTTGATTCAATTGTATATGATAGTGCTAGGTGCATTTGTTCTGGTGAAATGATTCTTCTTCTAGTCTGAATTCCTAGATCTTTGTTTTTTATAATATGGTCTGAAGGATGATTCTTTTGTAATCGTTTTCTAGGTGTGTTTGGAGGCAATTGATGAACTTGTTCTTCTACTTCTATCTGATCCTCTTCATCTTCCCCTTCTACTTCTTCTTCAACTTCTTCGTCTTCCTCGTAAATATGTTCCATTGATTCATTTTCTTCTTACTTTAATTCTCATCCACCTGTTTCATGAATTGTTACATTGATTCTTTCCACAACTTTGTTCAACCTCATATTGTAACACTTGTATGCTTTCCTTGTACTTGAGTAACCAACAAGTACTCATTTTTCCACACGAGATTAAAACTTTCCCATTCTTCCATCTTCTCTTTTGATGTAATATTTGCTTCCAAATAATCTGAAGTGATTTACATATGTTGGTCTTCCTTTCCATATCTCGTAGGGAGTCCTATCAGTGGTGTTTCTGAGCATTACTATGTTTTGAATGTGAACCTTTGTATGCAGTGCATGTGTCCAAAAGATATCTTTCTATTTGGAATCCATTAACATTGTTCGATCCATTTCCTATACTGTCATGTTCATTTTTTCAACAACTCCATTTTGTTGAGGTGTCCTAGCAACATATAATTGTCTTTTTATTCCATGCTTGATGCATTATTTCATAAATTACTTTGAAGTTAACTCTCCTCCATTATTAGATCTCAAACATTTGATTTTTGAATCCATTTCATTTTCAATCATTTCCTTGTAGACCTTGAAGTTTTCAAAATATTCTGACTTATTCTTTAGAAAACAAATTACAGTCATTCTTGTATAATCATAAACTAATGGCATAAAGTATTTCTCACATTTTAAACTCTTTGTTGTAGTTGGTACAACTAGATCAGTATGCACAATTTCCAGTAGTCTTGTCATTGCATATTCTTTTGATTTAAACCTGGTTTTTGTTTTCTTTCCTTGTTGACAATGCTTGCATAAAGTGTTGGTTGGTTTTGTAATATGGGGCATTTTTCTATCTGCCTCCTTTTTGTTGACTTTGACAAGGTTATGAAAGTGTATGTGACCCATTCTTTTGTTTCATAGCCAACTTGCATCTTACTATCCTAGAAAACACTTTTCATTTCCAATTTCACTTAGTACATATATGTTGCTTGAAGTTCTTGCAGCTGTTCCAAACAATTTTCTTGAACCTTCTTTTCTTATTTTTCATTTTTGTGAATCGAAAGTAACTTTATGACCTTGGTCAAACATTTGACTCACACTTATAATATTATGTTTCATATCTTCTACTAGCAGAAAATGTTCTTCCTTGATATTCTTGTTTCCAATTCTAACTGTGTCTTTTCCAATGATTTTAGCCGAATCATCATTTTTTATGGAGATTGATCCATCTCTTTCCTTTATTAATGTAAGAAACTTGTCTTTATCAGATGTCACATGTTTTGAACAACTATTTTCAACATACTAAACACGTTTCTTCAGCTTATCTTGTAGAGAAAGTGTGCATTCTTCATTGCCATATTGATTCTTCTTTCTTATCCATGTTCTCTTCTGAGGTTCCAGTCTGTGATTGTTTTTGTTTTGTTGTGGTTCTCTAGGAGGAACTATAATTATTCAATATTTGGCCATGTGTCCAAATTTGTTACACTTGCAACATTCAACTTCAATGCTCAATGATTCAAACATGTTGAAACTTCTTCTATATGTTTCACCGGGGCTTCTTGGATAACCCTTTTATGTATGCCTTTCAAAGTTGTTTATTCTCTTGTTGTTAGCTCTTAAATTCATATCTTTATATCCAAAATTATTACATGCATAACATAGACCAAAAAATATAGTTTGATACCTAGGAGTTGAGTATATTCTGAAAGGAGTTCCTCTTCTGAATTATTCTTCTTCTTGAGGCCTATCTGTCGGTCATTGATTCTGAAATATGAATATTATTGGTGGAGGAGTGTCCTAGTAATATTCTTTTTAGGTCTTCATATCCCCTTTGATTGTTTCTGCAGAGATTTTTTGATATGTTTCTTGTTCTTTTGTTTTGGAGTCTGATCCATTTTCTATTTGATTTTATCCAAGTTCGGACTTGCCATGATGAGGCTTTTGACTAATGATAATGTCATCCAAAACTTTTGAGTTGTTCTGCATATTTTTCTTTTGAAGATCCTTTCTTAATGTGACAATATCTACTTCCAAATTTCCAATGATCCTATCTCTTTCTTGTAGCTATTCTTTGAGTGTTTCGTCAATTATTTTATCTTCTTCTATTTTAACCTTCAAAATTGTGATCATTTGTTCTAGTTCCCGAGTGTCTTATTTCTTGTCTATTTCTTCTTGTATATATATTTTTTCTTCTTCTCTCTTCTAATAACTTATATGGAACAAAAAAATTCTTCTCGGTAGTCAACTTCTACCTCTTCATATTCTTCTTTAGCCTTTTCATATTCTTCTTTAGTGTCTTCTTTGTCAGAGTCTTCTTCTGCCATGAATAGAACTTTTTCTGTCTCACTGCCACTAACTTCATATTCATCTGATGATGAGATGTCTTCTTTGGTGCATAAGATTTTCTTGAAAATTTTATTTGTGGTTCTTTTTCCTTTATATGTTTGTTTTCTATTTGAGTAGTCTTAATCATTGCTCTTATTTTTATTATGAGGACATTTTTTAGAAAAATGACCAACACCATCACAATTAAAACAAATCAAAGGAAACTTACATCTATATCTGTCGTTGGTTCCCTTGTTCAATCTTTTGACAAAGTTTGTCACTTCTTCATCATCTTTTGAGATGTCACTATTGCTTCTATGTTCTTTTTCCTTTTTCTTTCCATTTTTCTTTGACCTTTTTGATGATTTGAAATATGCTTCTTTTATATCTGGATTTTCCTATCTAGTTCTCATTTCATATGTTGTGAATATTCAATGTAGTTTGTCCATGCTTATTGAGTCTATATGTGCTCTTTATTCTAGTGTTAATATCTTAGGGTCAAATCTCATAGGAATAGATATTAGTACCTTTTGAACAATTAAATATTCTTTGATTTCTTCTCCCAATCCTATGATTGCATTTATTGTTTCAACGACTCATAAGAATAATCTGCAATATTCTCATCTTCCTTCATCTTTAGTTGTTCAAATTGACCTCTGTAAGTTTGAAGCTTTACTACTTTGACTTTTGAACTTCCTTCATAAATATTTTGAAGTTTGTCCAAAATATATTTAGCAAATTTACAATGTATAAATTTGGGGTATATTGATTCACCAAGACCATTCAAAAGTGAATTTGTGGATTTGGAATTATTTTGACCGAGTTTTATTTCTCTTTCACTTGTTGACAAAACTGTTGGTTCTTTGTATCCATCTAATATAGATTGTCAAATTTCAAATCCCTATGCTTGTATATATGTTTTCATCCTTCTACTCCAAAATGCATACTTTTGTCCATCAAACTGTGGTATTCCATTTTTATACATGTTGCTCTCCATGATATACCTTTCAGTGGTTAAATTGATTTCTGAAGGAATCTGCTCTGATACCAATTGTTAGATTACTGAGAGGAGGGGTGAATCAGTAATAGAGAAATTTAATCCTTTTTCACCATATAATGCAAGTGTTATAACAATGTAGCATTATCATCCAATAATTCAATAGTACATAAACAATGAAAAAATGAGCAATCATACACATACACAGTACAACAGTGTGTTTACTTGGAAACCCAAAGCGGGAGAAAACCACATAATGATTTTTCTTATATGTCTTGAAACATTCATTGGAAGAGCCAAATTCCTTTTTTATCTGGCTGCAACTGGAAGGAGGCTCTAACCCCGAGTTTCTCAGGCTACAACTTGAGGGAAGATCCAACTCCCCAATTCTTTGCATACAACTAGAAGGAGGCTACAACCCCCTATGTTCTCCAGCTACAACTGGAAGGTCTCTACAACCACTTGTCCTTGCCCCGTCCAACCACCATGAAATATAAGTAAAATAATGGAACCTCTATCACACTATCACTGTGAGATATACCACTGTACAATTGTGCCAACCTGTACCACTGAACAACAACTGACCTGTACTACTGCCCTGCAATCAACATGTACTTGAACTGAACATGTATCAACCAAAATAAAACAGATACATAACCTATAGTTCTGCAACATGTGTATGTATGTGCCCTATATTTTATGCAGCCCATGTATGTATGTGACCAAATTGTTATGAAACCTACATATTCCTTCTGAAAATAAGGGTTTTCTTTATTATGAAAACTTCTGACCCTCTTTAACTTCTTTCACATAGATATGTAACTTGTCACTATGTCCATACTGTATATGTATCTTGTGCATGCATCCTCATACATGACCTTTACCCAAAAAACTCTATATCTCTCTCTAGTAATGTGCCATAAGTGTGTGTAATCATGAACAAGTATAATATTCCTCACATGATCTAGAATTCAAACCCTTTCTGATATTCATCCTCTCCATACATCAACCAATACAAGCTCTCAACCATGTACCACAAAAACCCTTATCCATATGCCAAGAAATACAAGATGTTCCTCAACTGTAACAAGAAGTATCAATGATAAATACACCAACATCGTATTTATGTATATATGACTTATACATAAGATCCCATGCAACTACTAGTCTCTCTAGGGAGAGTTCTCAAATCTCCATAACCATTTCTCATGCATACATAAAAATACAACTATTCGTAGAAGTAAGACATAACTTTTGAACCAATGGATAGATCTTATGTATCTGAGCATTGTAGACCTTCTTGGGAGCTTGATTTCAGAATCTAGAGCCTATGCACATTATATTCTCAAGTTTCCATGGCTTTATTCACATGTATGCACCCTAATAAATAACCAACATACGTACATACGCACCCTAATACATAGTGAGCCCACGTACGCCTCATAAATTAGGGTCTTTTATTATTCATTGTAATTCCAAAAGTTTTGTCATCAACCCTTTGTACTACCTCATACTTTCGCAACTTTAGATGTATCAATGAGTACTTGCAATAAGACTTACACAACAAAAGATATTCAATATGTTCAAGTGTAATTAAATGAGAGAGTCTTGCCTCTTATTTATACTTTCATGTAGCATCCCACTTTCCTTATTTTAGGGAGTCTCCATTAACTTTATTATTTAAATAATTTCTTTTGCAAACACTTTGACATTTTGGGGCTTCTAGATGACTTATGAGGGTTCTCCAACTTCACATGGCCATAAATATCTAACTGTTATGAGTTATGTGATGTTCCACATACCACTGGAAATGACATGACATGTACTATCCATATAGAATAGTTTTACCTATAAATATCTCAAAATTCATACCGTTATCCATAAAATAAACTTGGGTCCATTACCCAAATAATTTTTCTACCAGAATTCACTATCATACTTTATTCAAGGGTTGAAATAAATAACAACCAATCCAATTCATCAACATTTTTTACCATTGATATGCATACTAGTCTCTTGACTGAAAAGGTATAGTATACTCTTTAAATTCTTTGCATGTCTCCTCTGTCCACTATAGAAAATTAACACATCATGCACAAATAGTAGATGTGAGAGTCTAAGGGTTTGCAAGAAAGAGACCCCTTGAAAATCCCCTCTGCATGTTTCTTCCATTAAATCCCAAATGAGCCCTTTTGCTACCATTAGAAAAAGTAAGGGGGGGAGAAGACAAAATTTCCTAATTCCTCTCTCTTCTTTGAAAAAGGGTGAGGATGCACCATTTACGTGTACTGCAAAGGAAAATGACATAATACAGTTCATAATCCATTTTATAAAAGGAAGAGTAAAGCCTAAATGAGTTAACAACATCCTTATTTTAAGTTTTAAACCTGTGAAGTAAAGCAATGCATATAAATTCTTAAGAAAAACATAATTTAATCAATGGCTCATTCACATAGTACACAGAGATTTATACCGGAAACCCTCAACCGGGAAAACCTTTCTTATATTCATTATATCCAATTTCACCATTCACCATACAATATATATACAATGTTTTTAGGTATTCCATAGATACCAAAACCGTAATCCGTTATTCTAGGATTGATTTACAAAACCGCTAAAAATAACAAAAACGGGCCAAAAAAATAAAATCGAGGTGCTACCTTGAACCTCGTCAGCCCCGGCCACTGCTCGTTGCTGAATATTGCATGTAACCAGGGGGGGGGAATACCTACCCCCCCTGGGACCCCCCTAGGAAATCACCCGACACACATGACACAAAGAGTGCTACTAGAGGGATTGCCAAACGCAGTTGTCATATCTGACGCACCCACACACACACATGCAAAGAATATAACACATACCCAACATTCTCCCACTTGTTGTTTTCTTTGCATACAGGGGTCTAGGGGATTATATATTCAACAATCCAAGGTAGCAATGCCCATTGTTACTCTACACCAAGAGAACTTTTCTATGCTCATAGACTTTGTTAATGAATCTGCAACATTCTTCAAAGTGTCAACCTTTTCCAGCAACACCTTCTTTTCCTCAACCATGTCTCTCACAAAGTGATATTGAACATCAATATGCTTTGTATTTGAATGATAACCTAGGTTCTTTGCCAGGAATATTTCACTCTGATTGTCACAAAATAATCTCATTTCTTGTTGTACCAACCCAATACCTGAACAAAATCTTTGTAACCATATTGCTTCCTTGCTTTCATGAGTGGTTGCCATGTATTCATCTTCTGTAGTTGAGAGTGCCACTATAGCTTGTCTTTTTCTCATCCAAATCATTGCTCCTCCAAATAGGTTAAACACATACCCACTTGTAGATCTTTTGCGATCCATATCTCCATCCCAGTCTGCATCAACAAATCCATGTATGTCCAGCACCCTGTCCAATCCTGGTCCTCCTTGGTAGCACAATCCATAAATGGAAGTGCCACAAAGATACCTGAAGACCCTGTTTACTGTTGTCTAGTGATCCTTCCCTAGTTTTGAAATATACCTGCTCAAAACTCCCACTGCATGTGAAATGACCAGCCTAGTACAGACCATTGCATACATCAAACTGCCAACTACACTGGCATACGAAACATGGGACATGTCCTCTTCTTCTTCTTGTGTCTTGGGACATTAATCTGAAGATAAATTTAAACCTATAGGAATAGGAAGCTTGACGAGTTTACTTCCATGCATATTAAACCTATGCAATATCATCTCAACACATTTTCTTTGATTCAACTAGAGTTTCTTGTTTGCACGATCTCTTTTAATCTCCATTCCCAGAATGAAGTTAGCAACACTGAGATCCTTCATGTCAAATTTGGTGGATAGCTGTTGTTACACATAAAAAATCCTCACTTTGATAGTGTCTCAAGTGTCGTCATTACAAAGGTCACAAGTGTCGTACTTTGCTCACAAGTGTCGCAAGTGTCAAAGAAAGCATGCTGCCATGATGCCTATGTCATGCCTATAATGACACGAGAAGGACACTTGAAACACCTCAAACATTTGATTTGGAAGAGGAGAAATGAGTCAGCAGGTTTATAAACCTTTTACCATTTGAAAGCACCCAAAAAAATGAGTTTTGGAGAAGAGCGCTCCCCTATACCTCTTCTGGGAGCGCTGATGCTCCCCCTTACACTATCTGGGAGTGTTATAAAGCTCCTTTGGCCCTTTTGAGGGAGCGTTGGTGTCTTTAGGAGTTCTAGCACCCCTCTTGAGATTACTAGGGAGTGTTATAGCACCCTGATGCCCCTTTTGGGTGAGCGCTGTCTAATCTAGGCAGTAGTTGATCTATTGAGGAGAATAAAGGGAGGATATTTCAAGTTTGGAAGGCAGTTGCATTTGAATTCCTAGTTC
Organism: Picea engelmannii; assembly: GCA_009831015.1. Classification (NCBI taxonomy): domain Eukaryota; kingdom Viridiplantae; phylum Streptophyta; class Pinopsida; order Pinales; family Pinaceae; genus Picea; species Picea engelmannii. The sequence goes on along the minus strand of ML840175.1, from coordinate 2,674 downwards.
AATCATAATCTTATGAGAAGATCCATGATCTAAGGAGGGAATTACTCAACCTACCCTAAAGATAGCTTAAGAGGTTAAGCCTCTCTAAACCTATATAAACAGGCTCTATGATGGTGGAAAAGGGGGAAGAATTGCAAGCATGAAACCTATGATCTCATAGGAAACACACAGTGAACTGGAGGAGAGTAATCAGTGAAGTTTCTATCATCTAGGTCATGGATCCTTTGAGCAAGGGGTAGACAAGGAGGACTTGATGAAACTGCAACAATTCATCTATGGTTGTAAGCAATGTTTTGTCCTCATTAATATAATTTGCTTGGCCTGTTTCTTTCTAATTAATGTTCAATCTCACATGAATTTGTCTCTTTAGTAGATAGACCTATTTCGAACTAATCTTGATAGAGTAGGAAGTGTTCGTGCTTTGTTTGTCTACAGGTCTTATCGAGGAGTGAAAGATTGGAGCTCAACTCGTAGCGTGTAGGGACAAACACTAGTAAAAGGTACTTCTCTTCTCCTTCCTTCTCACACACTAGTCCACCTAGATCTAAAAGTAAGTCAGTGACCATGATAAGAACTTTCTGTCTTAGAGTTAAGATTCTAGCTCTTTGAGGAGATCTACTTGTCCGCAGGGAGATTTTCCTTCAATAGATATGTTACACATAAAAAATACTCACTTTGATAGTGTCACAAGTGTCATCATTACAAAGGTCACAAGTGTCGCACTTTGCTCACAAGTGTTGCAAGTGTCAAAGAAAGCATGCTGCCATGATGCCTATGTTGTTCCTATAACGACATGAGAAGGACACTTGAAACACCTCAAACATTTGATTTGGAAGAGGAGAAATAAGTCAATAGGCTTATAAAAAATTTTCCATCTGAAAGCACGCAAAAAACTGAGTTTTGGAGGAGAGCGCTCCCCTATACCTCTTTTGGGAGCACTGGCGCTCCACCTTACACTATCTGGGAGCATTATAAATCTCCTCTGGCCCTTTTGAGGGAAAACTAGTGTCTTTATGAGCATTGGCGCCTACCTTAACCCTACTGGGGAGTGCTACAGTGCTCTGATGGCCCTTTTGAGGGAGCGCTACCTATTCTGGGCAGTAGTTAAGTTGTTGAGATGAATGGGGGAAGGATCCTTTCATTCTTGGAAGGAAGTTAGATTCGAATCCCTTGTCCAACCATGATCTTAGGGAAGATCCTCAATTGGAAGAGGCAAATCCTCAACTTCCCCAAGGATATCTCAAGTGGTTAAAGCCTCTCCAAGGCTATATAAGCAAGATTTCTCATGGTGAAAGAGGACTGGAAAGGAGAATCACACCAAACTTATGATCTCATAAGTGGTGTTGGAACAGAAATATTTTGGAAGCAAGAGACCTATGATATCATAGGGAGAAATCAGTGAAGCTGTCATCATTTGGATCATGGATCTTTTGAGCAAGGATTAGACACGGAGGACATGACGAAACTGTTGCAATTCATCTACGGCTGTAAGCAATGTTTTGTCCTCATTAATATAATTTGCTTGGCCTGTTTCTTTCTAATTCATGTTCAATCTCACATGAATTTGTCTCTTTAGTAGATAAACCTATTTTAGACTAATCTTGATAGAGTAGGAAGTAGTCGTACTTTGTTTGTCTGCAGGGCTTATCGAGGAGCGAAAGATTGGAGCTTAACTCAGAGCGTACAGGGACAAACGCCGGTAAAAGGTACTTCTTTTCTCCTTCCTCCTCACACATTAGTTTGTATAGATCTAAAAGGAATTCAGTGACCATGATAAGAACTTTTTGTCTTAGAGTTAGGATTCTAGCTTGGCGATCTACCTGTCCGCAGGGAGATTTTCCTTCAACAGAAACTGGCGACTTCGCTCGGGAAGCCTTGAATCGAAACTTTTGGTTTTGATTTTTCCTCATAGGCATTGTATTGCATTTTTTTTTCTTATACCTTGTTCACCCCTTTATATCTGATTGCATTTGCTGATTGACTCTTCACTCCATCACACTCAGCTTGATTGCAAAAATTCAATTAATTTTTTTGGTTTTTTGGACATTTTTCTAAGATTTAGGACTCCAACGCTCCCCTGCCTTGTTAGAAGAGTGCCAACGCTCCCTTAAGATAATAGAAATAGATTTATAATGCTCTGGTGGCCCTTATACTAGAGCGCCATCCCCTTTTTGCCCAAAATCTCTTCAAAAATTGCAATTTTTGAAGGTCCAGACTCTGTTTGTTCACTTGTTGAGCTGCTTTGTGATTCAATGATGCTTCCTTTGACCTTTGAAATCCTTCCTCCTGAGAAGTAAACACCTTATTGTTCATATTTTATGCCCCTCTTCATTATTTTTGAGTTTTTGTTGTTGAGAGCTTGAAATTGATCCCCTGCTTTCTTCTCTCCTATCGACTGAGTGGGAACTCTATTGAAGGACATTTGAAGTCTATGACTCTTCTCATTTGGTTCTTTGAGGTCACCTTGTCCATCTCTTTCTCCTTCCTTTTGCATTTTTGGTTTTATTTCTGTTGTTTGGTTGCAAAAGGGTGTGTTGTTTGTGCGAAATCTATGTTTTCTTGTTTGAATCTCCTTGATCTGAAAGGGTAGTTGGCAGGATAAATTTTGCATTGAATTGATTATCATTCGCATACAAATGAAAAAAGTACATCTTAGTGATTAGTTTGCATATTA
>ML840174.1:7505-42193 GCA_009831015.1 Picea engelmannii | reverse complement strand
GATGTGTTTTGTCCTTTGCTATTGCACTAGGTCTCTGCAAAACTTCAATGTGCTCTGGTTGTCACACTAGATGAAAATACTATGATGGAACTAGAAACTAAGATTAGTGAGGAAGTTCTATAGCTAAATCACCTGAATGGTGATGCTGACCTCTCCTCTGTACCCAATATCTACTAATGATAAATAAGTCATTGATTTATTTTTACTCAACCAATAGATGGGGTCGGATCCCAAACTAAGAATGTACTCGGAAGTGGAATCATTATCTATGTTATCACTAGCCCATGATGAATCTTTAAATCCCATGAGATCTAATGTACAACCTTCTACATAGTGAATCCCATGACTGGTGGTCCCTTGAATATATGAGGATGTGCTTCACAACTTTCCAGTGAAGCTCATGTGGCTCCTACATGTACCTGGAAACTATTCCCACTACATACAAGATATCTATATGGGAGTGATTGAGGTAATAAAGTCTCCCCACTAGCTATATGTATTTGGTGTTGTCCATCGATGGTGTATCCTTGCCATCCTTGAGCCTTGCTCTAGACAAGAAGGGTGTGGTTGGAAACTTGTAGTCGATCATGTGGAATCTAACCAAGATATCCTTGACATACTTAGTCTGAGACAAATTGATGACTGAAGCATCCTGGTTGATCTCAAGACCAAGGAAAAAGTGAAATGGAACAATGTCAGTCATAGAGCACCTGCCATGCAAAATGTCTTTGACTGCATCAATTTCTTAGGTCGAACTACCCATAATCAGGAGGTAATATACATATAGAAATAAGATCAAAAGAGAGTCATAAATCCTCAACATGTAAACATTGGTATCTAATTTACATCTAGTGAAAGAGTGGGAAAGAAAAAAAGAATCCATTTTAGCATACTGATCTGAAAATGATGTTTAAAAGAATTGGTTGAGTTTTAAGCATGTGTTAAATTACCACTCAGGAATTAAGGAAAGAAGAAGAAATTATTGAAAGAATGTTGCAACCATCATAAATAATTCATATCATAAAGTAAACATAAGGAACAATAAACCATAACAACACGCTTGATAACTGATTTCAACAAGGTTGCCTACGTCTCTAGGCCTTTTTCTCAGTGGGGGTGGCTTTCTTATTAATATTCAATGCTTCAAAAATACATCCGAAATGCATCAAAATGATTAGAAAATGGTATGTCTCTGTTCTTATCGACCTCAAGAATCCAACACAAATGACGACATTGAAAATGGCTGAGCGTAGAATCCCGAAATTGGCCTCCAAAGTTCGCTTCCTTAATGGCTTCCCTGAATAAAAATGGCTTAGCTTCATGAATTGTTCAACATTTCTCCTATTCTGAACTTTTTTGGACTGAAAAAAACCTCTGTTTTATGTATAATATGAGTTGGGGGTCACCTTCCAACTTCCTCCCAATATCTGGCCTCAAAAAGAGCTCCAGATCCTCAGTTTTGGGAAAAATCCTCCAAAATCAGCATAAAAAATCATAAAAATCCATATAATATAGTTTAAACCCACATTTGGAAAACATTGGGCATGCCAATCCCCTTTACCTGGGATCCTGGTCATATGGGGTGTTCCATATAGCCATGTGTTGAGCATTGGCCCTAAACCTTCGATCTATCCCCCCTTTCTAGGTCGCATGAGAACACCATATGGCCCGGTGCCAAGCGCCCATTGCGCCCGCTCCCTGTTTTTTCATTGGCTCTGGTCATGTGGTGGTGTATGTCGCCGAGTGCTAGTCCTCGACGACCAGGGCCTATCCCCAAAATCCCACCAATCTTAACTTTAAATTCAAATTCGACCACTTGTCAAAACGAGTAACACACACAGATGAAACGGTTGGTGCTTGTCCCGAAGACTTGGGATGGAGGATAAGTCGCATGGTCGATTCTTGCGAAGGTAACAAATTTTTGACCCGACCAACCTTGAACGAATTTAGGGTGCCATATGGCACCCTATGATTGGGCCATGTGTCACCCTATGATTGGACCATACAGTCCAGTCACCAACACATTTAGTGCATGTCAGCACCACGACACCGTCATGTCATATTGCCCTTCACTGTCGTACAACCACTTTTCGTACCCTGAGACTGCCATGTCAACATCTGTACTGCCAAATGATCCATATTTTATGAGAAGAATGAAATGAATATAGATTATTATCAAAATATGCTTAACACAAAATAAAAGATATACAATAAAACTTGTTTCTATTCAATAAGGAAATAAGCTGAAACTGTAAAATGCAGCGGAAAACAAGATTTCTAGAATGGTGGCAGCTTATCTCTAAGAAGAGATGTGGCGACTGTGCTCATTCGCAAGAAGATGAATACAATGAGGCTTTGAAGGATTTTTTAGAATAAATATGAATTCCAAAAACCTAGACATCCAAAAACCTAACCCTAGGAGATGAAGCACCAAAAGTCATGTGGGCCTCGTTGGGGTAAGTTAGTACATCAACTTCCCAAGGTCGTGACTTTTGCATACAATCTCTTTTTTAGGTGCACGATAGCCTATTGGAAAGTATAATTGAGAAGAATGATTTTTGACTGGCCCAGGTCAGTGCCTCCAACAGTCATTTGGTCCCCAAATCCCCAAAAAACGTCGTTTAGGGCCTCAAAACAACCTTGGAAGTTTGGAACTCGAAAAACTATTGAATAACTGCCAAGGTGGAAAAATGTTTTTCGAGCTAGTGGAATAGGTGGGTGGCCACAGATATCCACCTAGATCAATCCTCCCTCCTTACGAAGCAATTTTATCCATTGCGTTGAGTTCCCCTATCAAATGAGGAAATTTCTGTTGAATTTGGCCCTGGGTGAGCCACTTGCCTTGGTGCAGGAGCTGCCCGACTTTGACAACTCGATAAAGCTGGATCCTTTGCTAGTGATTTCCATTGACCTGTTTGTCCACAATATGATCACTGGATTCCTGTTGTATGTATTCGGGGTTGAGCTCTGTTGGTTTCAGTTGTTTTGTTACCTCTGAGGTGTCCAATAATGGTGGGAAATAAGTTCGAAGGAGATCCACGTTGAACACTGGGTGCATGAAAAAGAAAGGAGGAATGTTGAGCTCAAAAGAATTATCACCCATAGCCTTGGGGATGGTGTATGACCCATAACGAAGTGGGTGAAGCTTCTGACGAGGTCCTGTAAGGTGTTCTTTATGCAAGTGCAACCAAAATTTGTCGCCCACCTGAAACTTATGTGGCGCCCGGTGTTGATCATGGCTTTGTTTGTACTTATCACTGGACTTCTATAGGATATCCTGAACCTGCTGGTGGATTTGTTGGATCTGTTCAATGAACCAGGTGGATTTGCTAGCTGTATTTGGATCAAAATATGAGTCGGTCAAGGTGACCGCAAGGGGTAGTGCAACATATATGGGACCCAATGGTTGGAATCCCAAACCCACCTGAAAGGGGTTGTGGTTGGTTGAGCTATGTAGGGCTCAGTTGTAGCTATGCTGGACATAGGAAAGACTCTCATCCCATTTTCGAGGGTGATTGGAATTATACATGTGTAGGATACACATGATCATTCGATTTACAACCTCGATTTGGCCCTCTATCTTGGGGTGGAAGGTTGTGGATTTGGTGAGCTTGGTGTCCAGCAGTGACTAGAGGCTCAACCATAATGTGCTGAGAAATAGACTATTCCGATATGAGACAATGGTTTATGGGATTCCAAAATGTACCTAGACTCATTCAAATAAGAGATTGGAAGCGGCTTCTATTGTGATGCTCTTCTTGTGGGCAACCATAATCGCCATCTTAGAAAAGTGATCAACAACCACACAAATACAGTCATTTCCCCACTTGGTGGACGGGAGGCCCGACATGTGGTCCATTGAGATTGATTCCCATGGCCTATCAGGAGTAGGTAGAGGGGTGTAAAGGCCCTATTTCTTAGTGGTCCTTTTGGAAATAGCATAGGTAGTGCATGACCTGATATACTTGCTGACCTCCTCTCAAATTTTCATCAAGTAGAAATGTTTCTGTAGCATTGCCACTGCCTTTTCGATGCCGAAGTGTCCTGCCACCCGACTGTAGTGGGATTCCCAGATTAGCTTCACTCACTCGCTTGATGGAACGCCGATATAGCCTAGACAACACAACAACGAATCATGAATATAGAAATTATCCACAATTATGTTTGCGCCCAACATTTGGTAAGTGGTGGCGAAGTCTAGGTCTGTCTCGTAGAGTTGGGGCCATCTAGAGGTATCATGTAAGCAAGAGTCTAGCATCGTGGTGAGTGCCATGACTTGTGGTCTGTTGAGGCAATCAACGACATGGTTGGTGCCTCATGTTTTATACTTGATGTTGAGGTGGAGTTGTTGCAAATATGTGGACCACTTCTGATGGCGGTCATTCTGCAATTTGCCTTGTGTCTGCATGAACTACAGTGGCTTATGATCAGTGTGGATCAGTGTCTCCTTCCCAAGAATGTAATGTCTCTACTGGCGGCATGATTTCAAAATGGAGTACATTTCTTTTTCATAAGTAGGGTACTTACAGACAACATTTGATAGTGTCTCACTATGATAGGACAGGGTGTGGCTGTACTGAGTGAGAAGGATGCCCACAACATAGTTTGAATCATTTGTCTCGATCTCAAAGGGCTGTTACAGGTCTGGTAGTGAAATTACTAGGGCTGAGCATAAGCGCTACTTCAAATCATCGAACACTTGTTGTTGGGACCGACCCCACAAAAATTTCTCCTTACCACCACCCCTGGTTATTTGTTTGAGGGACCATGCAATATGGGAGAATCCCAACACAAACCTGTTGTAGAAATTGGCAAGGCCCAAGAAGCTCTGAAGCTCGGTGAGTGTGGTTGGGGTTGACCAGTCATGGATGAATTGGATCTTGTCTAGATCCACATATACGCCATGCTGATCAACGATTTAGCCCAGGTAATGGACCCTTTCCATGTTGAAGGAGAATTTTTCCAAGTTTTCATATAGCTTATGCTATCGTAGGGTGTGCATAACCTACTGAATATGTTGCAAGTGTTATGCCCAAGTCTTGTTGTAAATGATAATGTCATCCAGATACACCACTACAAAAGTATTGGTGAATGGTCACAGGATATCGTCCATCATCCTCATGAAAGTGGATGGAGAATTTGTCAAACCAAAGGGCATGAACAACCATTAAAAAATACCTTCCTTTGAATTGAAGGGAATGTCTGTTCTATGAGGACTTGGTGGTAGCCATAATTTAGATCAATCTTACTGAAGTATTTTTCCCCCATGAAATTATCAAGGAGGCCGTCGATTCGGGGAATCAGGTACCAATTTTTGAATGTGATTTTATTCAGAGCCCGGTAATCAATGTAGAGTCACCAAGCTCCATCGTTTTCTGTACCAGCATGATTGGTCTCTCGCAAGGTGATGAGATGGGATGAATATGCCACTTCTGGAGTAGTTCTTGGATCTCCCACTTGATATCCTTGTTCTCTAACATAGAGTGGCGATAGACTGAACCATTGGGCAACAGTGCATCGAGGGTCATATCAATGGGGTGCTTGACCTAACAATGTAGAGGTATCCCGGTAGGTGAGGGGAATATATTTGAGTATTCTTCCACAACCTTATCTACTTACTTCTGCTGTGTGGAGAGGTCAACCACAGAGACCCTGGGTGTGGCTACAATCTTTCGCTAATTCTGAGAGAGAATCATGAAGAATACAAACTTCGCTATCTGAGAGATGACCTTCCTTCCTTGCTTGGCAAAGATCAAGGAAATAACACTAGGTGGGTCTGCCTCGGGTATCCTGTACAATTTCTTGTTCAAAGTAATAATAACACTGCGAGGCCTAGACTGATATACAACATGGAGTTTCCATAAATATGGTTGACCCAAAATAACATTACAAACTTTGAGAGGGGAAACATCACACAATACCTCGTATTTGAAGGGCTTGATGATGTATGACATACGACATTGTTGGATGACATAGATGTCGCTTCCTTGGCGGACCCATCCGATGGTGTAGGGTTGTGGGTGCGGCATTGTTGGTAGAGAAAGTCACTTGACAACCTCTGTTGAGATGAGGTTATTATAGATATCACTATCAATGATGAAGTGCAGTGGGGTACCCTTCACCCACATCTATGAATGAAAAATGCACTCACCTTCCTCTAGCTTGTCTAGTTCACTGGGCTGGAGCTTGGTGGTAGCAACGGTAGCACTAGGTTCTGCGTCAATGACCCATATACCCCTTTCTAGTTTTGAATCAGAGTCGAAACCCGCATATGATTCATAGTCTTTCACCTCATCCACCAGCGACTACTTTGAGAGACAATCAAAAATGTTATGCCAGGAGGTCCTATGGAAGTCACACCACTTCCCAGTATCGTTCTTTTTCTTTCTAGTGTTCTTCTTTGCTTGCGGCCTGGACTGGTTATCCTGAGGCGGTCCATATTTTCTCTATCCTTTGTTTTGCGGGTTGGGGCCACCTTTTCCTAGCTTTTTCTATGAGGGGTTACTAGGCCCAAATTGTCGCGTCTTTTGTTTGAGCTTTTGCTCTATTTTGACGACATATCGATAGGTCGCGCCCAAGGATGAGATGTCCATAAATTCCATTTCAATATGAATGTATCTATGTAGAATTCTATGATACTTGAGCACCAGATGTCGCTAAGAATATTTGATACCCATATTGGTGTGCAATGTATGGAAGATATTTGTGAACTCGAGCATTACTTGGTCTCTTTCCTGCCGCAATGTGGTCCATTTTGTGTACAGGTCGTCATAACTTCCAACATGGTAGTATTGTTCCTTAATAGCATCCATGAAGGAATTCCAAGTGACCGCGACTGTAAATAATGTGGGTTACTCTATTTCCTTTTTCTTGTAGAAAGTTTCCCACCAATATTTGACATGGGGAATGGCTTTGAGGAGCGCAAAAGTAATCTTTTCTCTATTCGAGAAGTTATGGACAGAAAAATACCCTTCTAGCAGATTCAACCATTTTTATACATCATCTGCATCTATCTAACATTAAAATATAGGAATACCAAAGTTGATTTGTACCTTGAAGCAGGAAACACCTCTGTTTGGGGAAGATCTGTCGCCTATTGGTACTCGTCGAAGGATTTGCACAAAACTATATATCATCTCATTCCTCTGTTGCGTGAGGGCTTCCTTGAGAATTTTTTTGAAGGGATCTCCTGTCGCGCTATATTTATTTTCTCCCACCATGAGAGTTCACTTGGGTGTGTGAGATATTTTGTCCTCAATAAAAACAAGCTCGAGACCCAATTCTTTGTACCCTGACCTCGTTGGGGACATGCATTAAGAAGGACAAGGAGCATACTGCTCTGATACCACTGATCTAGATTTTATGAGAATACCAAAATGAGTATAGATTATTATCAAAATATTCTTGACACAAAATAACAGATATACAATAAAACTGGTTTCTATTCAATAAGGAAATAAGATGAAACTGTAAAATGCAGCGAAAAACAAGCTTGCTAGAATGGTGACAACTTATCTCTGAGAAGAAATGCGACAGTTGCGCTCATTCGCAAGAAGATGAATATAATGAGGCTTTGAAGGAATTTTTAAAATAAATATTAATTCCCAAACCCTATAAATCCAAAAACCTAACCCTAGGAGATGAAGCGTCAAAAGTCACGTGGGCCCGTTGGGGTAAGTTAGTACATCAGCTTCCCGGGGTCGTAACTTTTGCATACGATCTCCATTTTAGGTGCACGATAGGCCATTGGAAAGGTCTAACCAAGAAGAATGATTTTTTAATGGCCTAGGTTGGTGCATTTGACAATAACGTGGGCCCATAATCCCCAAAAAATGTCGTTTAGGGCCTAAAAACGACCCCAAAAGTTTGGAACTCAAAAAACTGCCAAAAAACTGCCAAGGTGGAAAACTGTTTTCCGAGCCAGTGGAATAGGTGGGTGGCCACTGATATCCAATTGGATCAATCCTCCCTCCTTAATAAGTAATTTCCTCCATTGCTTTGAATTCCCCCATCAAATGAGGAAATTTCTACTGAATTTGGCCTCGGGTGAGCCACTTGCCTTGGTGTAGGAGCTGCTCGACTTTGACAACTCGATAAAGCTGGATCCTTTGCTGGCGAGTACCATTGACCTATTTTTCCACAATATGATCACTGGATTTCTATTGTATGTAGTCTAGGTTGAGCTCTGTTGATCTCATTTGTTCTGTTACCTCTGAGGTGTTCAATAATGGTGGGAAATAAGGCCGAAAGAGATCCACATTGAACACTGGGTGCAGGCCAAGGAAAGGAGGAATATTGAGCTCAAAAGAATTATCACCCACAACCTTGGTGATGGTGTATGACCCATAACGGAGTGGGATAAGCTTCCGATGGGGTCCTCTAAGGCGTTCTTTCTGCAAGTGCAACCAAACTTTGTCGCCCACTTGAAACTTATGTGGCACCCGATGTTGATCATGGCACTGATTGTACTTGTCATTGGACTTTTGTAAGATATCCTAAACCTATTGGAGGATGTGCTGGATCCACTCAATGAACTGGGTGGCTTTGTCAACTATAGTTGGATCATTAGATGAGTTAGTTGAGGTGACCACAAGGGGTAGTGCAACATCTATGGGACCCAATGGTTGGATTCCCAACCCCACCTGAAAGGGGATGTGACTGGTTGAGCTATGTAGGGATAAATTGTAGCTATGATAAACATAAGGAAGACTCTCATCCCATGTGAGAGGGTGCTTGGAATTATAAATGTGATGGATATGCACGATCATTCAATTTACGACCTCAGTTTGGCCATTTGTTTGGGAGTGGAAGGCCGTGAATTTGGTGAGCTTGGTGTCCAACAGTGACTAGAGGCTCGACAAGAATGTGATGAGAAATTGAATGTCTTGGTCTGAGACAATGGTTTTTGGTATTCCAAAATGTACCCAGACGTGTTCAAAGAAGAGCTTGGTAGTGGCCTCTATTGTGATGCTCTTCTTATAGGCGACCAAAATTGCCATCTTAGAAAAGCGATCAACAACCATAAAAACATAGTCATTGCCCCACTTGGCGGATGAGAGGCCCGACATGTAGTCCATTGATATGGATTCCCATGGCCTATCAAGTGTAGGCAAAGGGGTGTACTGGTCCTGTTTATTTGTGTTCGGTTTCGCAATAGGGCATGCAGTGTAGGAACTAATATACTTGCTGGCCTCATGTCGAAGTTTCAACCATTAGAAATGTTTCTGCATCATTTCCACTTTCTTTTCGACGCCGAAGTGTACTGCCACCTGAATATAGTGGGCTTCCCAGATCAGCTTCACTTTCTCACTTTATGGAATGAAGATATGGACCAGATGGCACAACAACCCATTCTAAAGATGGAAATTATTGACAACTACGTTTTCTCCCAACATTTGGTAGGTGGTGGCGAAGTTTGGGTCTGTCTCATAGAGTTGGGGCCATCCAAAGGTTTCATGGCTACAAGAGTCTAGCACCATGGTGAGTGCCATGATTGGTGGTCTATTGAGGCAATCCATGACACAGTTGGTGCTACTTGTTTTATACTTTATGTTGAGGTGTGATTGTTGCAATTATGTGGAACCCTTCTGATGTCAATCATTTTGCAATTTTCCTTGTGTTTGCATGAACTGTAGTGGCTTATGATCAATGTGGATTACTGTCTCCTTCCCAAGAATGTAATGTCTCCACTAGCAATAAGCTTGCACAATGGAGTACATTTCTTTGTCATAAGTAGGGTAATTATGAATAAAATATGATAGTGTCTCACTATTATAGGCCATGGGGTGGTCGTGCTGTGTGAGAACGACGTCCACAACATAGTCTGAATCATCTATCTTGATATCAAAGGGTTGCTAAAGGTCTGATAGTGAAAGTATTGGGGTTGAGTAGAAACGCTGCTTAAAATCATCGAATTCTTGTTGTTGGGACTGACCCCACACAAATTTCACCTTACCACCACCTCTGGTTATTTGGCTGAGGGCCCATGCAATATGGGAGAATCCCAGCACAAACCTGCGGTAGAAATTGGTAAGGCCTAAGAAGATCCGAAGCTTAGTGAGTGTGGTTGGGTCTGGCCTATCATGGATGACTTGGATCTTGGTTGGATCCACATGTATGCCATGCTAATCAAGGATGTATCCCAGGTAATGGAACCTATCCATGCCGAAGGAGAATTTTTCCAAGTTGGCATATGGATTGTTCTTTCGCAGGGTGCGCAGAACCTGTTGACTATGTTGCAAGTGTTCTACCCAAGTCTTGCTGTAAATGAGAATGTCATCTAGATACACCACTAAAAAATTATTGGTGAATGGTCACATGATATTGTTCATCAGCCTCATGAAAGTGACTGGAGAATTATTCAAACCAAAGGGCATGACCAACCATTCAAAAATACCTTCCTTTGACTTGAAGGCAATCTTCCATAGATATGTGTGTTCTATTGGGACCTAGTGGTAGCCAGACTTCATATCAATATTACTGAAGTATTTGACCCCCATGAGCTTATCAAGGAAGTCATCAATTTGGGTAATCAGGTACTGGTTTTTTACTGTGATTTTATTCAGGGCCTGATAATCAATGCAGAGTCGTCAGACTCCATCTTTCTTATGTACCGACATGATTGGGCTCTTGCAAGGTGATGGGATGGGATAGATGCGCCCCTTGTGGAGAAGTTCTTGGATTTGCTGCTTGATCTCCTCATTCTCTAACAGAGAGTGATGTTAGATTGACCTATTGGGTAGCGGTGCACCGGGGGTCATATCAATGGGGTGCTTGACTTGACAGTGCAGAGGTACCCTAAGAGGTGAGGAGAAGATATCCAAGTATGCTTCCAAAACCTTATCTACTTTCTTATGCTATGTGGATAGGTCGACCACTGAGACCTTGGATGTGGTTGTGATATTTTGCTCATTCTGAGAGCGAATCATGAAGAAGACAAAATTCCCTATCTGAGAGATGAACTCCCTACATTGCTTGGCAGAGATCAAGGAAATAACACTAGGTGGGACTGCCTTGGTTATCCTGTACAATTTATTGTTCAAAGTAATAATAACACTACGAGGCCTAGAATCATATAAAACATGGAATTTCCATAAATATGGTTGTCCCAAAAGAACATTACAAACTTCAAGATGGGAAACATCACACAATACCTCATCTTTGAAGGGATAGATGTCGTATGGCATGCGGCATTGTTGGATAACGTGGATGTCGCTTCCTTGGTGGAGCCATCCGATGGTGTAGGGATGTGGGTGCAGCATTGTAGGAAAAGAAAGTCGCTTGAAAACCTCTATTGAGATGAGTTTATTCTAGCTACCGCTATCAACGATGAAGTGCAGTGGGGTACCCTTCACCCACATCTATGAATGAAAAAGGCACTCGCCTTCCTCTGGCTTGTCTGGTTCACCGAGTTGGATCTTGGTGGTAGTAACAGGCACTAGGTTCTACATCAATGATCCATATCCCCCATTCTAGTTTTGAATTAGATTCAGAAACTGCATCTGATTCAGAGGCTTTCACCTCAACCACGAGCAACTAGTTTGAGCAGAAATAAACAGTGTTATGCTAGGGGCTCTTATGGAAGTTTCACCACTTCTCGATATATTTCTTTGTCTTTCTGGTGTCCTTCTTTTCTTGTGGCCTGTACTAGTTGACATGAGGCGGTCCATATTTTCTCTGTCCTTTGTTCTGCGGGTTGGGGCTGCCTTTTCCTAGATTTTGCTGTGAGGGGTTCCTAGGCCCAATTTTTCATGTCTTTTGTTTGACCTTCTTCTCAATTTTGACGATATATAGGTAGGCCGTGCCCAAGGATGATATGTACATAAACTCCATTTCATCCTAGATGTATCTATGCAGGCCACCGTGATACTTGAGCACGAGATATCACTCAAAATATTTGATACCCAACTTGGTGCACAAGGTATGAAGATATTTGTGAACTCAGACACTGCTTGGTCTCTTTCTTGTTGTAGTGTGGTCCATTTGGTGTACAGGTCATCATAACTTCCAACAGGGTAGTATTGTTCCTTAATAACATCCCTGAAGGACTCCGAGGTGACCGCGACTATAAATAATGAGGGTTGCTCTGTTTCCTTTTGCTCACAAAAAGTTTCTCACGAATCTTTGACATGGGGAATGATTTTGAGGAGGGCAAACATAATATTTTCTCTATTCGAGAAGTTATGGAAAAAGAAATGCCCTTCTAGCAGATTCAACCATTAGTATACAACATCTGCATCTATATGACCTTCAAATATAGAAGTATCGAAGTTGATTTGTACCTTGAAGGGGGAGATGCCTTCGTTTGAGGAAGATGCGTCGCCTGTTGCTAGCCATCGAATTATTTGGGAAAACTATATATCATCTCGTTCCTTTGTTGCGTGAGGGATTCCTCGAGAAAAAATTTGAAGGGATCTCCTGTCCTGTCATATTTCTTTTCTCCTACCATGAGAGTTTGTTTGGGCGTGCGAGATATTTTTTCCTTAAGAGAAACAAGCAAGAGACCCAATTCTTTGTACCCTGATCTCTTTGGGGACATGCATTAAGAAGAACAATGAGCAGATTGCTACGACACCACTGATCCAGATTTTATGAGAAGAACAAAATGAATATAGATTATTATCAAAATATGATTAACACATAATAATATATATACAGTAAAACTAATTTCTATTCAATAAGGAAATAAGATGGAAACTATAAAATGCAGCGTAAAACAAGCTTGCTAGCATGGTGGTGGCTTATCTCTGAGAAGAGATGTGACGGTTTCTCTCATTCGGAATAAGATGAATATAATGAGGCTTTGAAGGAAGTGTTACAATAAATATGAAAGCCAAAAACCTATACATCCAAAAAGATAACACTAGGAGATAAAGTGCCAAACGTCATGTGGGCCCCGTTGGGGTAAGTTAGTACATCAACTTCCCGAGGTCGCAACTTTTGCATATGATCTCCGTTTTAGGTGCACAATAGCCTGTTGTAAAGGTCTAAATGCGAAGAATGATTTTTGACTAGCCAAATTTAGTGCCTATGGAAATTACTTGAGCCCCAGATCCCCAAAAAACATCGTTTAGGGCCTCAAAATGACCTCAGAAGTTTGGAACCCAAAAAATTGTCGAAAAACTACCAAGGTGGAAAAATGTTTTTTGAGCCAGTGGAATAGGTGGGTGGCCATCGATATCCACCTAGATCACCAAGTCACCTGCCACATCAACATCTGTATGACTACCTGTCATCTATGCCTCCATGTGTCAGACTATCATTGGGTGACGTCAACATTCCATACAACCACGTGTCGTGTTCGTGCAGTGCCACCTGTCAATTTTTGATTGGTCCACATCATCCCCTAAAAATTCCAAAAATGAGTGACACATGTTACCTCTTTGTGCTACCACATGTCCCTACTGATGTCATCATGACATCGTGCTGACGTCAATAGTACGAACTGATGACGTTGACAAGTTGATGTTTTTTGCATGTTTGGGAAATCGATCAGAACATGATAACTTTAGAATACGGTGTCCATTTTTGGAAAACAATATATGAATGGAATCAACACAATGATCTCGACACAATGGAGTTAGTTTCATCTGATTCCGTGAACTTTGAGTTTTAGGCCTTCCTAGATCCATTTTCGATCATGCCTCCCCACTAAGACCTTTTGGTCCTCCAAAAGGGTATTAACCAGTCATCAAGTGTGGGATAGGCCACCGAACTTGTCCTTTGTATTTAAACTCTTCTTGTGCACCTATCACATCATAATTAATTTCAAAACAACCATGACAACTGAAAACATATTGTTAGCCACTTGAACTCCTTCACATCTTACTAAAGCCACTACCATCCATGTTGAAAACATTAGCAGTGATAACATCAGAAATATGACTGAAACTGAACCAATATGTTTGATGGGATTACACGACAATAAATTATCTTGAAGCAAATTGTGATTGAATTTCCATTCTACAACCATCTCATGTTCATGCTTAAGATCAACTGCTTCACTTGTCACAATTATAGGTGTGTTTCTTGCATAAGATGCCTTCCTTAATTGTTCCATTGTTTGAAGAGTGTTGGCACAGGGGTAGACCCAGGGTTTAGCTCTAACAATGCACCAACAAGCCCTAACTACTGGCCCTTTCGGCAAAACCTGTGAAACAGATGCAGTCTCACCCGAAGTAGCAATAGGCGGTTGCAGGACACAGGTGTCTACAACTAGAGGAAATGCAAAGTGGGTCCAAAACAACAACAACACAACATCTAGATATTGTTTACCCACTCAAACCTACTTCGCACAGTTATATCTCAGATCTAACACAATGATGCAATAACAGAGTAATCATAAGGAAAAAGAACACAAGATCAATCCCACAGAACAACAAGATATACGTGGTTCACGCTCTCCCTAGGGCTACGTCCACAAAACCACGTTTCTTGATATTATAGCAAAACATACAGTTCTATTTGCACTCTTAGCTAGCAAATATCTCTCTCTTTCTCTTCTCCTCTCTCCTCCGTGCGCACCCAGGTGCAGGGTTGATATTCACACCCAACTGAATATATTACAATACATAATGCTCTCTCACCCAACACTTCTCTCTCTCAACAACAATAATCACTCATTACATCATCGACCCCATCCTAGGTCTTCTTGAACTTTATTTATACATTACAATGATTCTCAGACAAACTTAGGCTGAAACCTAGGTGTCAAAACCCTAAAATTACAAAACCCTAGGTGTCTAAAACCCTAGGTCAACATGACTCGTGTTTTCAAGGCTTTGCCAGCTTGTCTTTCCTTCTTTCCCACGAGGTGTTCCAAATCATCTATTGGTGGCTTTTTCCACTTTTTGATTTTTCCATGATCCATCTTCCTTGATGATCTGTCTTCCTTGGTCTTCTCTTTCAATGAATCACTTTCTCTTACTTCGCTCCTTCTTTTCTGCTTCTTTGGCCACTTCGACCCAATATCAATTAATGTGCTTTCCGCGCAGCTTGTAGTTCGTTCTTCTTTCCTTAATATTCACAACCTTCCATAACCAAGGGCCAACATGCCCCCAACACTCACATGTGATTCGTCCCGAGGCACTTCAGGTGTGAACCTTCTGTTTCACTTCAACTTCAGACTACGCGGGGTATCTTGTTATTTCCACTCTGTCCCTTTATTCCTTGTGTAGACTATCTTTTCTGTGTCTGGTACCTAGTTTCAACTACACCTGGTACCTAGACTTGTCTCCTTCTTCTTTTACTGAGATATGAGAGGTAGCTTGTTGTCATAGTACAATTTCAACTCGCTCCCATTCACCAAACCTTCCTTCCACTCTCCATTGAGTGTATTCAACTATGTAGCTCCTCCTTCTATAACATAGGTGACCTCAAATGGCCCAAGCCAATCTGTTTTGAATTTCCCTAGATGCTTCATGAACTTGCTTTCATATATCGATACCAAATATCCTTGCTTAAAGGCTTTCTTCTTGATATGTCTGTCATTGTAGGCCTTTTCTCATTCCTTCTGTACATGCTGATGAAATCCTGTAATAAATATATCTTCTTCTAGTTCTACCAACTGCGCGAGCCTCTTTTGAACAATGCCAGTGTCATCCATATCCGTGAATGCTGCAATTCTGAGACTAGGAACCAAATATTCCATAGGGACAACTGCTTCTAGACCATAAACCAACTTAAAGGGAGTCTACATTGTCAGCTTCTTGCAAGTATTTCTATAGGCCCATAGCACTGCTGGTACTCTCAAATCCCAGTCATCCATGTTCACACTGCAAATCTTCGTCAGCGCTGTCTCCAAGATCTTGTTGAATGCTTCAACTATCCCATTCACTTGTGGATGGTAGGGAGTACTCTTCTGATGGTGGAATTCAAATTCCTGAGTCAAAGCTTCAATGGTATTATTAATAAAGTGTGTACCTTGATTGCTCATCAGGGTCTTCGGGCATCCAAACCTGGTTATGATATCGTCAAATATAAATCACGCAGCTGTAGTTGCACTACAGTCCTCCACTTATCTTGATTCTTCCCATCTGGTCAAACACTCTATCACAGTGATGATGTATCTAGCTCCTGTGCGCTTCCCTGGTGGGTTAATAGGTCCCACAAAATCAATAGCCCATTTTTCAAATGCCTGTAAAGTCAGTTACGGTGCTAAAGGAATCTCACATCTTTTGGAAGGTTTCACAACTATCTAGCATACATCACATGCTTTATAGTATTCCTTAGCATCTTTATGTAAAGTAGGCCACCAGAGGCCAACTCTAAGAACCTTCTGTGTTGTTTATTTTCCTGCGTAGTGTCCTCTTGCGATGCCTTCATGTGCTTCTACTAGAATCAATGGTCTTTCTGCCTCCATAACACATCTCCTCAAGATCGCATCAGGTCCCATCTTGTATAGCTGTCCAACTATAAGTGAAAAATATGCATCGTGAACTACCAATTGTTTCTTTTGAATGATTGTATATATATAAGGTGCCATTCCTGTTGACATGAACTGAACTATCTCAACGAAGTGATCATCAACCTTTCTGATGGCTAGCAACTGTGCATATGATAGTGTATCCTCCAAACTAGTATGTTCCTCTCCATGTTCCAACCTAGATAAATGGTCAGGTCCCTTGTTCATTCTCCCTGGCTTGACCACAATTTCAAAATCATATTCCTGGAATAGCAGTAACCATCTGAATATCCTTCCCCCCAACACTGGCTTGTTGACTAGGTATTTCAATGCATAGTGATCAATGAACATCTTAAAATGTCCTCCCAACAAGTAGTGTTGAAACTTCTGCAATGCGTACACCATGGATAAACCTTCTCTCTTAGTGATATTGTAGTTTATCTCAGCTGTAGATAGCTTCCTGCTAGCAAAGGATAATGTATGGTCAATATGTCCTAATCTTGGTTGTGCTAACACTGATCCTAGTGCAATAGATGAAGCATCAACATGCATGTGAAATTCCTTGCTCCAATTTGGGAAAACCAGAATAGGCACAGTAACCATTTTCTTTTTCAGTGTGTCAAAGCTCTGCTGATATTTTTCTGTCCATTGAAACTGACAACATTTCTTTAATAAATTCTCCATAGGTGTTGTAATCTATGCATAGTCCTTAATGAACTTTCTGTAGTATCCAGTATGTCCCAACGTAGTGTGCAACTGTCTGACTGAAGTAGAGGGGGGTAGATCAACAATAATGGCAATCTTGGATGGATCTACTAGAAACCCCTGCTTACACACAATATGTCCTAGCAGCACTCCAAAGGGTGAAAAGAAGATGCACTTCTTTAGGTTCAGGGAAATCTGACATTACCTGCAGTTATCCAACATTAGTCTTAAACACTCAATATGGTTTTGAAATAAGCTAAAAAAAGTCCAATCATCAAAATATGCTTCCAAAAATTTATGTAAAAACTCCTTTAATGCTTCGACCACCACCCTAGAAAACATGTCTGGTGCATTCTTCAATCCAAAAGGCATCACTGTGTACTGGTAGGATCCCCATTATGTTGCAAATGTGGTCTTGTGGCAATCTTCCTTGGAAATCCTGATCTGGTGATAACTTGAAAATCCATCTGTGAAGGAGTAAACTTCCCGACCTCCTACATTATCTAACACTTCATCTGTAAACGATGCAGGGAATGGGTCATGCAAACATGCATCATTCAACTTCCTGAGATCTACACAGATCTTGATCTCTCCTGTCTTCTTATCTTGGACCACCATAGGGATAATCCATTCTGACTCTTCAACAGGTTCTATGATTCCTGCTTCCAACATCCTGTCGATTTCAATCTTCACTTTCTACTTATATTTGGGATTCAATCTGTAGGGTCTCTGTTTAACTGGCTTAGAATCTAGCTTCAAGGGGATCTTCATCTCTCCCATGGGCCCTTTAATGACCTTCATATCAATGAACTTGGTTGGGAACAAGGCCTGATATTCATGCAGTAGTTCTGTGATGTTATCAATGGTGGCATCATCCCAGTAATCTCCAACATTAGCAAGATTAGGTGCTTTCTCTGTTCCAATATTAACTTTATTGATTTTGATCATCTACCCAATGAAAGGTAGTTTGACTCTCGGTCCTTATACGTCTCTCCGTCCTTCTATTTATGCGATGTTCACATTCCTAGGATCATCATCTTCATCAACATTGATATTGTAACATCCTTGTAATTTCTGAAGAGGTGTAGTCCATTCACCCTCTTCTTGCTCAATAGGGAGGTTAGGTGCCTCCTCAAAGAATTTATGTCTTACAACTTGTATAGCTTTATCTACTGAAGGGTACTGGATTTCAAATAAAAATGTAGCTACAAAGTTCAGAGTCATACCGTACGAATCTGAAGTGGTAAGGCATAGTTCTACTTGAATATACCAATTGATAGGCATTGTGTACAGAGTGTTGATGAACTTATGCACCCACTGTTATTGAGGAATTCTACTCCAGGCCTCCTCACAACCTCACACATGGTCCTTCAGACAAATTTGACCTGTGTATCTAACTCCGCATCCTTCTACTTGTTTCGAAAAGCGCATTGCCATCAAAGTGTGACATTGCATCCAATCCACGATGTTGTTTTTATGTGCCCCCCACCATCTTGATGGTGTTGCTTTCAAAGCCTCATCTAGTGCCAACAATCTCTGTTGTACTGGTATAATTTCTTCAAAATCTGATAAGAATGTTTCTAACTGATTTAAACCATCAAATGTGGGTAGATTTCTTACTTCTGTGCAATCCAGTGAACTTCCTTGGTCAATATAGCACACCTCCGTGCAGAAACTTCATACATTTTGTTCTGCCAAATTTCCAGTGCTTCTTCTGAGTCTGATGAACATGCGCTGTCACTTCTCTAGCTTAAATTTCCCATTTGCTATAGGGTTAATGTAATCCTGCTGTCTTGCTGTCAATTTATATATATTCTCTAGCTCATATACGCATTCTTCTTCTCTAATGGGTTCTATGTATCTTCGACCTTCATCCATATCCAGAGGTGAAATGAACCTAAGGCCATCACCTTCAAATGTCATTCTTCTTTTCTTTAAGTCAACAACAATGGAATTGTTGAAATCCCAATAAATTTCGAACAACATAGGATAAGGACAACTATCATCAACTATCTCAATCACCTAGAAGTCCACAAATTTCCTTACCTCATCGATGTCCACATGGACATGATCCAGTCTCCCAAAGTGTCTTAATGCCTGCTAATTAGCCATCCTAAACTTGATAGGGGAACAAATTAACTTTGGTTTTCCCATCAATGCCCCGGTTTGATTCGTCATAACATTGACTTCTGATCCTAAGTCGAGGACCACATAATCTATATCATAATCTTCAATCTGAGAATTAAGGTGTAGTTCCTTATTTTCCCTTCTCTTTTTGGAAACTTGATGTACTACTCTATTCAACAGAGGGCCTGCCTTCCCTGGTTCATACTGTCATATCAAGTGTTGTAGTTCTTGTATGGCTCTTTCATCCTTAATCAAATCAATGAACGTAAACAAGAAACTAACAAGCTTGCTTACCTCTTTTCCTTCTCCCAGTGATGAAGACTGATTGACTGCAAGGGGCATCCCACATTCTCTCACTTCTGGTTGTGCCTTTGATGAAGAAACCTGATCTCCTCCAAATTCTATTCTTTCTTATTCAAACATCTGCTTTTCTTTCCTCGGATCAAGCTCTTGTGTCTTCTCTGTAGCTCTTCTGACCACCAATTCTTCTGTAGTCATTGTTGGAGTCACCCTGTTTTCTCCTATAGAAACACCTCCTCTAGTGATAACAATGACTCTAGGATCCTCTCTGCGAGGTTCTGATGAGATTAATTGTACTTGTGGATTTCCTCCTTGTCTCTCCTGAATTTTGTCTTACAACATAGGAAAATATTCAATAACATGTTCAAATGAGTTGCAGTAGCTGCAAGTGGTACAAGGGTTATGACAGTCCCTTTCCAAATGTCCTAGTTGTGTGCAATTATAACAAATGATCTGACCTCGACCTCAACCCATACGTCCTCCTCTTCCTCTTCCTCTGAATCCACCGTGAGGATTAAAGTTTCCTCTTCCCAGGGAGTTAAAATGCGTATTATTTTCTTCCTGTTGTACTTTGCCTTGAATTCTATATGTGTCTCTTGATATTTCATGCAAGAGGTCATAAGCCCTACAATCTTTCTCATCATGCCCCACAGATTTACAAAATTTGCAGTAAAGGTTGGTAGGTGTCTGGACATATTTTTGCATGTAATAACATTCACCAGGGCAATGTCGATTTCTACATACCTCGCACCAAGGTAGAGTAACTTGTTTCAAAGGACTCGGAGCTCTTGAAGCCAAGTACTCATGAAATAGAGGACATTGCTCCTTGTCATGGCCCTCTGATTTTCATCTGATACACTAGATATCTTCTCTTTTATATTTTCCAATATCTTTCTTCATATATTTGACCTACAGCGATAAGCTAGTTAGCTGACTCAAAATTTGACTCATACCTGAGTTGGACTCTCCCATAGGGGCTGATTCTAGTTTCATGGCAATCACCAATGCCTCATCCTACGAAGAAATCTTCTGTTGCATCAAAGGGACTCTGATGTGTGCTAAGAGGGCAACAATGAACCATTCTTTATTCTGTTTGTCTGGGATCTCAAAAATCAAATGACCTGTCAGGGTCTTAAACCTCTGATCAAACTCCCAAACAACTTCAACTACTCTCTGCTTGATTTCTTTCATCTCTATAATGCACTACGACTCCGACTTGGTTTTCTTGAATTCGGTAATCAACGCAGTCTTAATGTCATTTAGCGGTTTAGGCTGTACACCTCCTTGGACAAATTTCATGTACCAACTCAATGCGCGGTCTCTCAGGGTAGTACTAAACTGAGCTCTCTTAACAGCTTTGTCAGTGACATTCTTAATACTCCATACAGCTTTGTATAAGAACCAATGTTGATAAGGATCTTCAGATCCATCTCCCCTAAAGGTGGGTAACCTCATCTCATCTGCCATAGATCTTCTTAGGGTTCTTGATTGAGTATGCACTGAACCACTTGTACCAATGCTCTGAGTGCTTTGATAACTTCGGTTACTCTAGTTACTTAATGTTGCTAAAACAACAGGAAGAGTAATAGTACTTACTTCAACAGTCTACGCAGTTCCTGAAGTTTCTGACTCTTCTCGGCGAGGTTTTTCAGTCTTCCCTTCTTCTTCCCTAGAAGACTCCGAATGTTCCTCGTTCAGTAACTCTTCTTCTTCTCCACTATAGAACCCTTCTTCCTGTGCTAGTGGTTCATGATTCTCCTAAAAAAAGTTCACCAGAGGAACTTCTCTAAATGATCCCCCACTACGTGTGTGCCCACCCTCTGTGTCGATGTCACTGTATGAGTTCTTGAACATTAGCTCTTCAGTCTGATCGATTATTGTATCTTCAATATGTTCTTCTCATGCAATAACATCTTGATCTGCAACTTCAGAAAATGTAAAAATTTTCCTCTAGGTCCCTTAAAGAAATATCTCTCTACTTGGCTATATGATTCTACTCCGTCAATAGAAAAATCAGTAATGTACCCTCCAATGGTACTATCAAACCAGTGATTGAATGCTCTTGACATAACATTATCAACTCTCTTGAACTTCTTGATCAGCACCGATGTCCAAACCATAGGTGGTCCGAGTCTGCTTTCAAACTGGGTATCTGCTAATCTGGCTAGCCACTTGTATATCTCCTAATGGATTCCTCCAAAGAAGATCTCATGTATATCAGTAAAGATATACCTTCCCAATCAATCCTTTGTACTAAGATTAGGGTTCTTGTTCTGAGATTCCGCGAATTTCTTTTCTTATTCTTCTATCCACTTCTGAATCTCCGTCTTCGATGGAAACCACCTTGACATTCCCTCAAGAAGATCCTGGTCCCAACAATGGAACCATTTGTTGGCACAGGGGAAGACCTAGGGTTCATCTCTAACAACAGACCAACAAGCCCTAACTACTGGCCCTTTTGGAAACACCTGCGGAGCAGATGCAGTCTCACCCGAAGTAGCAATATGGGATTGCAGGACACAGGTGTCTACAACTAGAGGAAATGAAAAGTGGGTCCAAAACAACAACAACACAATATCTAGATATCGTTTACCTACTCAAACCTACTTCGCACAGTTATATCTCAGATCTAACACAATGATGAAATAATAGAGTAATCAGAAGGCAAAAGAACACAACATCAATCCCATAGAAAAACAAGATATATGTGGTTCACCCTCTCCCTAGGGCTACGTCCACAGAACTACGTTTCTTTATATTTTAGGAAAACATATAGTTCTATTTGCACTCTTAGCTAGCATATCTCTCTCTCTTTCTCTTCTCCTCTCTCCTCCCCGTGCACCCAACTACATGGTTTATCTTCACACCTAGCTGAAGATCTTACAATACAGAATGCTCTTTCACCCAACACTTCTCTCTCTCAACAACAATAATCACTCATTACATCATCGACCCCATCCTAGGTCCTCTTGACCTTTATTTATACATTACAATGACTCTCAGACAACCTTAGGCCGAAAAATAGGTGTCAAAACCCTAAAATGCCAAAACCCTAGGTCAGCTTGATCCTCGTTTTCAGGGCTTCACCAACCTGTCTTTCCTTCTTTCCCGTGAGGTGCTCCAATGAATCTATTGGTGGATTTTTCTGCTTGATGAGTTGTCCACGATCCATCTTCCTTGCTGATCTGTCTTCCTTGGTCTTCTCGTTCAACGACTTGCTTTCTCGTACTTCTCTCCTTCTTTTCTACTTCTTTGGTCACTTCAACCCAATTGCAGTCAATGTTCTTTCCCCACAGTTCGTACTTCACGCTTATTTCCTTAATATTCACAACCTTCCATAACCAAGGGCCAACAAAGAGATTGATTTGCTTTTAAGTGATGAGCATGTACAACATATTCATTTCCTTCTTTAGTTAAGTGATATTGATTCTATTCCCTGTAGAAGATTGCTTTGTGATCATACAAATAAGGGTTTCCTAAGACCATTCCACATTCATTTAGTGGCACCACATCACATGTTACCTCATCCACAAAATTTGATGAAATTGCAAAATTTAAAGCGCATTTATTTGTTATGTGCAATGTATGATTTTTTCTTATCCATTTAAGTGAGTAAGGTTTATGATGTAGCTTAGTTTTCAATCCCAATTGTTTAACTACTTCCACTGAAATCAAGTTAGATTGAGATCCATTATCTATCAATGTATCAATATTAGTATGTTTCATTATGACCCTTCTATGAAACACTTTACTTCTTGAATCAAAACCATCACCAATTTTACCTGTCAAACCAACTGCTATGATTTTAGACTCATCACCTCAATCATACCCCAAGTTTGTTGGATGTTTTGTTGTTGCATCTGTTTTCCTCCCTTTCCTCTCTTTGAACCACTTCGGTCTCTTCTCTGGATGAAATTTCCAGTAATGTTCATCATCATGCCCTTATCTATTGCAATGCTTGCAAGAGAGCTTCTCTTCCTTTCTTGTCGTTGAATTTTCTTTCTTTCCATTCCCCTTTATTTTGTCCTCTTTCCTTGAAGATGATTCCTTTGATACACCAACTCCTATTTTCCTTGGTTCAATATACGTTACTTGAACATAAACCTCATCAAGTTTAGTAGGTCCAAAAATAAATACAATATTACGAATATGTGCAGGTAAACCTCTTATATACTTCATAATAGTTTCTTGTGTATGTAATGGAATATTTAACATTAATTCCATCTTATGAAATCCATCCGTGTATTCTTGCACCGTTTGTCCTTTTCTTAGTTTAAGACTTTTCCATTCAATTAAATCCTTTTCCTTATAACCCAAAGGATAAAACTGCTTTCTAAGTGAAAAAACAAAATCTTTCCATGATGAAAATACATTACCAACTTGTTGAGTACCATGTTGCAACTTACTCTACCACCAGATGAGTTCTCTTCTTGCAATACGAAGTGATGCCAATTTGATTTGGGTTTCCTCATATTTGATTTGTTGCACACTACAATAAAACTCCATCTATCTGACCCAGTTATCAAGCCTCTCAACATTGACTTCACTATCATACATGGGAAATTCGAATTTCACATCAAGCTTATGTAATGACATATCATGCTTATGTTTATGGGAATGTTTTCTTGTGGTAGAAGTTGCAATTGTACTTGAAGAAGAAGAAGAAGAAGATGGAGATGAAGGAGGTGAAGGAGGAGGTTTAGGAGGATCCTCTCCTTCTTCACTTTTGTCTTGTTTTGAATATTCCCCTTGGAAATGCCTTTTCTTTTCCTAGTAATCATCATATAATACCTTTACCATCTCTGACATGGAGAATAATGTCTTTTGGAAATCTATCTCATTCTGAGACATTCCTTATTCAGATGCCATCTTCTCACTTTGAGAAGTCCTCTTTCTCGATCCGATATTTGGATCTCCTTATACAATCTCACCTTCACCATGACTTATCTTTTCCTTGGTAATAATGAAAACTCAAACAACCAACTGTCAACCTGCTCTGATACCACTTGATCCGAAAATGATCTTTAAAAGACTTGGTTGAGTTTTAAGCTTGTGTTAAATTACCACTTAGGAATTAAGGAAAGAAGAATAACTTAATGAAATAATATTGCAGACATCATAAATAATAAAAATAAAAAATTAAACATAAGGAACAACAAACCATAGCAACAAGCTTGATAACGGAGTTTGACAAGGTTGCCTACGTCTTCGAGCCTTTATCTCAATGGGGGAGCCTTTCTTATTAATAGTAAATGCTTCAAAAGTACATCCCAAGTGCATAAAAAGGATTACAAACTGTTCTATATGTGTTCTTCTCTACCTCAAGAATCCAACACAACTGACGACACTGCAAAAGGATGAGCGTAGCTCTCAGAATTGGCCTCTAAAGTTCGCTTCGTCAATGGCTTCCCTGCATACAAATGGATTAGGCTTCATGAATTATTCAGAATTTATCCTATTATGAACTTGGTTGGAATTTCAGAAACCTCTGGTTTATATATATTCTGATTTTGGGTTCACCTCCCAACTTCCTCCCAAGATCTGGCCTCAAAAAGAGCTCCAGATCCTTAGTTTTGGGAAAACTCCTCCAAAATCAACATAAAAATCATAAAAATCCATATAATATAGTTTAAACCCACAGTTAGAAAAAATTGGGTGTGTCAACCCCCTTTACCCAAGCTCCTAGTCATATGGGGTGTGGCATATGGCCATGTGCTGAGCGCTAGCTGTAAACCTCTAGTCTAGCCCCCCTTTCCAGGTCACATGAGAACACCATCTGGCCAGGTGCCAAGCACCCATTCCTTGGTCTGTCATTGGCTCTGGTCGTGTGGTGGTCTATGTGGTCAAACATTGGCCCCTGCCAACCGGGACCTATCCCCAAAATCCTGCCAAAATTCACTTTAAATGAAAATTCAACCACTTGTCAAAACAAGTAACACACACAACTCAAATAGTTGGTTCTTGTCCTGAAGACTTGGGCTGGAGGATAGGTCGCATGGTTGATTCTCACGGAGGTAACAAATTTTTGACCCAACCAACCTTGGCCAAATATGGGGTGCCACATGACACCCTCTGATTGGGCCATGTGTCACCCTATGATTGGATCGTACAATCCAGTCACCAACATAGTCAACACACTCAACACCAAGTCACCGTCCTATCATCCTGCCACGTCACTCCCATACAACCACGTGTCATACCCTGATTCTGCCACATCACTACCATACAACCATGTGTCATACCTTGATCCTACCACGTCAACATGTGTACTTCCACGTCATCATTTGTACTTCCACCTGTCATCTATACTTCCATGTGTCAGACTATCATTGGGCCACGTCATCATTTCTTACAACCACGTGTCATGTCTATACAATGTTAGGTGTCACGTTCATACAATTCCATGTGTCAATTTTTGATTGGTCCACATCAACCTCTAAAAATGCCAAAAACAAGTGACACATGTCACCACCACGTGCTACCACATGTCCCTACTGACATCATCATGACGTACCTCTGATGTTAACATTATGACATGTTGACTTTGATCAATTTTATTTCTTTTCCTATTTGGGAAATCGATCAGAACACAAAAACTTTTGCATATGGTGTCCATTTTTGGAAAACATTATCGACCCAACACAATGGAGTTGGTTTCATTCGATTCCAAGAACTTTGATTTTTAGGCCTTCCTAGATCCATTTTGGATCACATACCATGCTCTAGGAGCTTGCTTGAGCCTATGGAGTGAATTTTTCAGTTGATATACTAGAGATGAGTTTTGTGTGTATCCATGAGGCTACTCCATGTATATCTATTCTTAGATATCCCCATGAATAAATGCATTATTGACGTCCATTTGGTGAACTTCCCACCCCCTGGCTGTTGAAATGATGAGGGTCAATCAGATGGAGTCCATATTTTATACCAGAGCAAAGGTCTCATCATAATCAATCCCATGGATTTGCTGAAATCCTTTGGAAACCAATATTGCCTTATACCTGCTCATATGTCCTTCTCTTTCCTTCTTGGTCTTATAGCCTAATTTACATCTGATAAGATTCCAATCCGATGGAAGCATAACCAAGTCCCAAGTCTGGTTATCGATGAGGGAGTTGTAATCCTCAATCATATCTACTTCCAAGAAGGAATTCCCTTCAACCTATGCATAGGTCTAAGGGTTTGAATCTAGAACCATTTATAAATTCATGGTAATTACTAGTCCTATATCTTTAAGTGCATATGGTGGCTCCTCAAATTGGGATCTCGTCCTCCTCATATCCGTTATATCTCCCACAAGGTCACCTGCTACTTGTAGAGTGGAATGAACCCATTTGGGCATATGATGTGGATCATCATCTACATTCTCATAATATTATGAATATGATTATGAAATCATATATTAAATTTGATCCAAATGGGAATATGCATCATCTCAAATGTTTGGTACAAGAGGAGGTGTGGAAGTCTCTGCATGTGGCTCCTAGGATGCATGCATGGGAATTCCTAAAACTAGACACTCCTTTGAATGTTGATCTTGTTTGTTAAGGATCTATCAACCTATAACCCTTCACACCTTTGGGATATTCAATGAAGATTCATATTGTGCTTTGAGGATATAATTCCTTCATCTTTTTAGAAGGTATAGAGGACCATGCGTGTGATACAAAGGTTCATAAGTGTGTGACTTCCAGTTTGATGTTTCTATAGAACTCAAAGGGTCTCTTGTCCTTTAAACATCTATAAGGATATATATATTATTTTATGTAATTAAAATAGTTAAGTGCTTCATCCCAAATCTTGGAGGGAAGGGACCTTTCATTTGGCATGTAACCAACCATATCTTTGAGAGATCAATTCTTCCTCTTAGCAATCCTGTTTTGTTGTGGAGTGTATAGAATTGTATGTTTTAAATGTATACCTACCTCATTAAAAAGATGTTGTACATCCTTGTTTACATACTCCCCCCCCATTATTTGTGTAGAGGATCTTGATCATATTCCCAAACTGTGTCTCTACATGCACTTTGAAATATTTGATATGCTCAAAAACTTAATACTTCTACTTGCGAAAATATACCCAAGTGTTCCTTGAGTAATCATCAATGAATTCCAACACATATGTCACCTTGTTGATGGAAGGATGAGGAAAAGGACCCATGAGGTCACTGTGGAAAATATCCAAGGGAGAGGATTCCCTCCAAGTATTCCTTTTTTCAAATTTCTCTTGAGGATGTTTGCCAAGAATGCATCCTTGACAAACTCCTTTAGAAAAATGTATACCAGAAAAGCCTTTGACCATTCCCTTTTTTTTGAGTTGTTGGATGTACCTGAAATTTAGATGACCAAATATCTCATGCCAGAGTCTACTATCATCATTGGCATGAGTTAGTAGTAATGCGGAAATAAATTTATCAATAAACTTAGAAAATGTGTACAATTTAGATTGGTGATTTACCTCACCAACAACAATCTTGGATTTGTCATGCATGTCATATATGCTCATAAAATATTGTGTGAATTCCACCCTTTTTCCTATTTTTGTATGTGTTATCTGATAAATAGATAGTATATTCAGGGATATTTTCGAAACATGCAAGACATTCTCGAAACTTCCATGTCGTAGATCCACTCTCCCTTGTATAGTGACCTCGACCAGAGTATCATCACCCATGATAATTGGATGACCTGTGCATGCAGTTAAAGATGATAAGACATATTCTATGGCTACCACGTGATGGGATGCTTCTAACTCTAGGATCCATGCATCGGGAGAAGAATGAATATCAATTAAAGCATGAAAATTAACTTTGTTTTGTGGTTCTTTGTATTCTAGCTTCCTTTTGGAATTCTCATGAATGCAATTCCCAAGGTTGTTATGCTACAATGTTTGCGCCATGAGGTATATTGTTTTCTTCATAAAATATGGTTCAAGATGATAGTTGTGATTGTAGTAACTACACTTTGAATTCCCTTGCTTTTCCATTCCACCTTTGGAGCCAGAGGATTCATTGAAAGGTTTGAAATTGCTTTCCTTTCTTTGCTTGAGATCCTTATTTCCCTTTGCTTTATGTTTGGACTTCAGATTGAATTTTCTACTCTCATGCATAGTAAGTGGATGTGTTTTGGAGCTCTTTATTTCTCCCATGTGATGGGATTGTCTTTCTCATGCATCAAGGACTTAATGAAAAGATCCAGTGTGGAAATTTTCTAGGATACTCTCAATGTATTCCTCACTATATGGAATGTGGAGACAAATACTGCATATTTCAGACCCAATTTTGAAGAAATGGAAATAATCGTTTGTTTTTCATGCATATATTTGTCAATCTCACATCCTTTAGCTGAAGAAGTAGGGACTTGAACTTTGTGAAGAATTCATGGATATTCTCAAAACTACTCAAATCTAATGAGTTCAATCCAATATCAAGCATGTGGCCTCTTAGAGACCACATGACCTTCCAAAGAGACCTTCTAGAGTGGTCCAAATCTCATTTGGAGTAGAACAATATTCGACATGAAATAATATCTCGAGAGAAATTGACATGAAAATGAGACCAAATGTCTCATCCATGCGGTTGAAGTATTTAGATTTTCAGATCGCTAATGTGGGTTTATTATTTGTAGCCATTTTATGTAAGTTACCAGATGTATTATAATATGAAAAAATATAAATATTGTAGCAAATACCAATAGAACAACACAATATAGAGAGTAACAACACCAACAATTATACCTTTATTGATAGAAATCCAAGTTCACTTGCCTCTTCGAGGGGGAAATCTACAACATAGAAGAACTCTATTACAATAATTCTTGAGACAAGACTTTCTCATGCCTTCTACTCCTATTTATACTAACTTTATATTCTAAAGAACATTCTAGAGGAAGATCTTTATATAAGTGGAAGCTTCTATTAATTCTTCTTACATTAGACTTGTTCACATTATTAAATAAGACTTATTAACTAATGTCGTCCTTTATTACATGTAGGAAAATATATTATTATACCTACATGAGGGGTTCGGGAGGTTAGAACCATAAAATTCCACCCCCTTGAAAACCATCCTTTTCCTCAAGGCTTGAGATGAGGAAATTGTTGCAGAATGGTAACTGGCTCCTAGGTGGCATCTTCTAGAGGGGTATCCTTCCACTGAACTAACACTTCCTTGATGGTGCGATAATGGAGATGACACTCACACTGGTTCAAGGTTGCTTGTGGCTGCAACCAAATGGAACCTTTTTCATCCAACTCATGGATACTAGTTTGAGTCTTGCACTTAGTTCCAATCACTTTCTTTACACATGAGACATGAAAAACATGATGGAGCTTAGAGTGAGTTGGCAAAGCTAACTGGTAGGCCCCAAGTCCCACTCGCTTGAGAATTGTATAAGGACCATAAAATTTGGGGGAAATTTTATGAAATTGTTCATCTTTCAATGAAGTCTTCTTATAAGTTTGCAGACAAAGAAACACATGGTCCCCTTCAATGAATTGATGTTTAGAAAAACCCTAACCTGCTTGTTTCTTCATGTGATTCTAATCTAGGACCAAATTTTATTTGAGGGTAAGGATAATGGCCACTCAGAATATAAGATTGTTGTCAACCTATTGAACGTTGGAGACCCTTGGCATGTATGAGGGAATCAACTATGGATTTTTCCCATATAATTCTTCAAAGGGAGTCATGTGAGTGGCAGTATGGTAAGATGTGTTGTACCACCATTCATCTATGGGTAACCACTGATCCCAATGATTGGGTCCATCAGACGCAAAACACTGCAAATATGTTTCCAAACACTTGTTGATAGCTTCATTTTTTCCATCAATTCAGGGATGATAGGAAGTGCTGAGATGCAATTGGGTTCCCTAGGGTATGAACAATTCTTTCCAAAAATTGCTGGTGAAAGTTGGATCACAGTCAGAGACAATAGAATGAGGCATGTCATGGAGTTTGAATATATTATCCATAAAAATTTGAGCCGCTATGTATGTAGTGAACGTGTTTTGAATAGAATAGAAATGAGCATATTTAGAAAGACAATCTACTACAACCATGATGACTTATTTCCTGATTTAGGTATGACAACTGTTGGAGCCGCCTTTGTTTTTTTAGCCCGTTTAAAATTTCATATCTTAATGTTTGAAATCGAAAGCCAGTTTTCATATTCTTCCCAAAATCTCAAAAGTCTCATCGTGCAAGCAACGACGGTTATCATACTCTTAAGGAAAGATTTATTTTTTAATCGTTTAAACGAGTCTCTACTTTTGAACCTCGGGATGTCGCATGTCGAGAGTTATAGATCACATAGTTTACAAGTCCCAAGGGGCGAAACAACGAAATAGTTTTAAAATTTTTACCCTGATCATTAACGAGAGTAAAAATTCTCTAAACTACATTTAAGCATCATCGGGATTTCGTGTCTCGGCATTTGCTAGCTCCAAAAGTCTTATCGTCGTAACCCCGATAGCCGAAACCGCGAGATTCTTGTTTTAGTAACCCGGGTTAATGTTAAAGGTAAAAAGTTTAGCCGCAGTTAAGCTCTGTTGGGAATTCACAACTCGACGTATTTTCCCTCAAAAGTTATACCTTCGAAGCTCCGAGTCGCGAAGTCGCGATATAAATAAAAACATAATTAATTAAAACACTTAATCCGGTTTTATCCTCCAATTTAATTAAATCATATCATCGCGATCTCGTGATTTCGCAACTCAGCGTACGAGCCTCCTGGAAACTATACCTTCGAAGCTCCGAGTCGCGATATAAATAACCACGTAATTAATTAAATGCCTAATCATGGTTACGTTTTTTATTAACCAAAGCTAATTATCGCAATCTCGGGTCTTAGAGGTTCAAAGGGTTAAAGCGAAAGCTCCCGATGAGGTGAGTGCCAAAAGATTAATTAACATTTTAAAAAGCCTGATTAATTAAGATAAGCCATCATTTCCAGTGTTTTAATACAAATTAATATGCACAGTCCCCAAGGAAAATTTAAACTTTCCTTGCACCAACTTGCATTACGAACTGTCAAAATCTAGGACATTAATTGGAAACGAGGTGAATCGACAAGTAAGGATTTGGTTTTTGTTGCTAAACTTAAGAACGATTTGATCGTTCTGTTCCTAAGGACGACCTAGTTTTAAATAGTCGAAGACATGGATCTTTTATTTGTTGTCTCAAATTTCATTTCTATTCTACGCAGAGCCAACTTTTCGTGAGCGAACTAATTTCTGTATGTATAAATATTTTTATCGCAGGAGAGCTAAAGTAGAATCCCCCACCATGGCCCTGCGAAAAGCATCTAAAGCCACTATTGAGGTTTCAGGACAAGGTTCAGACAACGTTTCTGATACTTCACCTCAAAGTGTTGACTCTGTCAGAACCTGATCATATATTTCTGAGGTTCTACAGTTTGAATTGGTAGATGTTTCGGATGATTCCATTGGAAAATAAAAAGACGACCTGCTCACCAAGTATAATATCGTCGTCCAGGCTCAAATGCATAAAGTAGTGGCTAGGCCACGTCTTCTCCCTTATTACGATATGGTTTGGTGGGAGTTAGACCATGTAGATGTACCAACCAGAACCATCATCAACGAGCAGAGGGTCTGTTGTAACAGATATCAAAAAATTGACTGCACTGCCCAAGGCTACGGTTCTTGCATATGGACACACTGGTTTAGGCATGAGAGAACAAGATATATTATTGGATGTGATAATATTCTGAATATTGTGACAAAGTCAGTGGGCTTCTAGTATTTCATATTGATGATTTAGGAGTTTTGGCACCATTATGGCTTTCAAAGACTAAAGAAGTACGGGAGGATCGTGCTCACTGGGCAACCAACATAACAGGGGACAACAAGTTAAAGGGTGTTCTTTTAGGTGGCCTTAAGGATCATTTGTGGACAATTAGGCGGTGCAGGAGAATTATTTTCATTGGTTGTGGTATGGCTATAATGCTGCCTTGGCAGCTAGATCAATTGTTGAGGAGCTTTCTGGTGCCCCCGTGACAATGTAGCTTGCAAGTGATTTACTAGATAGGCAAGGACCAATTTACAGAGAAGACACTGCAGTATTTGTCAGTCAGTCAGGATAAACAACAGATACTCTGCTGGCATTAGAATATGTGAAATGGCAATTTACAGGCATGGATTGAGGAAATGGCAGTTTACGTGAAGTCCATCGATCAAAAGAAATTCTGGACTAGCAGATGTCAGCACGATGATTGGATGAGGAAGAAGTGCGTTGTATTTTGGGGAGGTTTAAGACTGAAATGGTGGATATGTTGTCTATTACAACCACGAACCGAATATTATTCTCATCATCACCTGCTACATTAGCAAGAAAACGCCCAGGCTATTCTGAATTTCGGCTGCTACTCCTCTGACAACTGTTATTATTTACAGCCTGATGGTCTTTGCAACGCACGCTGACAAACATGGGATATTTTAATGAAGGCGTTACCATTTACCTGGTGACCATCAGTAATGGTGCAGGACGTGGCGGTAACGATGAGCAGGGTCTAAATGAGGAGGTGGCTTCCTCTCTGCGCGACGATCTGAATCCTCGGAGATTGAAAGAGTGGCAGAGGTGGCCAGAAGATTGACAACATAATACATTTTGAACGTTCACTGCGCCCACTACCGTCCAACTTCATCTCAAAGACCACCCGATCATGACGGTGCAGAGCCTTCGAATAGCTTCCCGACACCAAGTACTGAAGATGCCGCGGTTTAAACAAGCAACCATCTTTCTATGCCTTCGGCTTCTACATACAAACCTAGAAACACTGCTTCTCCCTTTCTTTGCCCGATGGAGAACGATCAGTGAGATGTGGAGGATCTGATGGAGGCCTTTTGTTGTTTGATAAGAGGATATGAAGGAGGCAATGTGCTCATACATAGAGACATTCCGCCGCCCTATGTCTGTAATCCTTATACTGGAAAGTTCCTCCAACTTTCTGGCATGTTAGGCGCAACATGGATACTCGTACTCACTTCTTTGGCTGGAAAATACTTCATGATGGTGAAAAGTATCGGACTACAGGACATGGATTTGTTGTACAACATAAGAGATTTGCTGAAATTTACAGACTTTATTCTCGCAGTCATTTTGTGAAGGAAATTGAGCTCGGCATCCTCCTGATAGTGTTCTGACAGCATTGGATTTTAAGTACTTCGCTCAAGAAGAAGTAGATATTGCAGTAATAGAAGCTGGTCTTGGTGGAGCACGTAATGCCACTAATGTATACATAGTGAAGGGCTTGCTACATCTGTTATCACAACAATTGGAAAGGAACATATGAATGCCTTGGGAGATTCTCAAGAGAACATTGCAATCGCAACGTCAGGAATCATCAAACAGAGATGCCTAATAATACTTGGAGGTCCATTTGAACCACACATTGAGTGCATTCTTTGCAATAGAGCAGCCTCGATGAATGCACCCGTAATATCATCATTTGGTCCGGGGATTCATAGCACAATTACCAAATTGGATTCTACACAAAGTCAACCTTGCCAATATGTTGATATTTTGATCAAACTTGATGAAAATGATCCAAACACAATTATCGAATTGTTTGGTGTGAGGCTTCGTATGCTTGGATACCACCAACTCCATAATGCAGTTACAACCATATGCACTGCTCTCTGTCTACGCGGGCAAGGTTGGAGAATATCAAATGATTCAATTCGTGCTGGACTAGAGGGTACATATCTATTTGGAAGATGTCAGTTTGTGACACCAGCACAAGCTAAGATGCTTGGTCTAGATGGAGCAACCATTATTCTTGACGGAGCGCACACAGAATCATCTGCCAAAGCTTTAGCAAGCACAATCAAGATGGTGTATCCAAACAAACCCTTGGCATTTGTGGTAGCTATGGCAAATGATAAAAATCATTCAGCTTTCGCTCATCAACTTCTTTCAGGTGCACTGCCAAAGGTGGCCATCCTTACCGAAGTTAGTGTGGTTGGAGGAAACTCACGTACAACAACAGATGTTGCTTTGTCTAAAATTTGGACAGAAATAGCAGGGGAACGCAATTTGTCAGTTATAGATTGGAGTGAAATTCAAAACAACTCTTCAACTATAAACTGTAGCGATCAGAATTTACGAAGCTCATTTACAGATCAACCGGGGTTACTA
>ML840173.1:16913-42194 GCA_009831015.1 Picea engelmannii | reverse complement strand
CAGGACAAATCTAGCTGAGAAGAAAAAGTGGGTCCTCCAGGACCATGCTCAGGTTGCTCCTGCTCTCGGTACTCCATGTCTAGGACCATGTGGGCCTCGAGACATGATCTCCTAGTTATCCCTAATATCGGGGATAACAGGCCTAATGGTTAAGAACATGTGTTTTCTCCTAAGAGGCCACAAGTTCAAATCCAGAGGGGAGTAGGGTATGTATACCTCTGTAGACTTTACCAGTTAAATCGTTGGGTGGAGGAGGTCTCATACACCAATTTGGTGTCTATCTTGGTCGTGACCTTAAAAATAGATTATATATATTGG
The DNA here is from genome assembly GCA_009831015.1 of Picea engelmannii. NCBI lineage: Eukaryota > Viridiplantae > Streptophyta > Pinopsida > Pinales > Pinaceae > Picea > Picea engelmannii. Next base: position 41,876 of record ML840173.1, on the reverse strand, counting down.
CATAGAAGTGTGCCGAGGACGACGCACAATTGTATGGGAGGGGGAATGTAACATCCCCATTATAATCCCTAGTTTAATTAATGCTTATGTGGATATAATATGTGGCTATGACCAAACAATGTAATATGCAAATTGTATTTCAATGTTTTAATAATAAAATGTGATGCCAACTACTAAAGGGGACATGGACAAGAGATGGGGGCTGGATTAATACACAAGAGAGGGAAGTGTCTAGGATAATGGCCTAGAGGGGGTCAAAGGGGGAAATACCCATGTAGATTAATTTAACCCAATTTTCCTAAGCTTGCGTATCGTATACGAACCTTCCCATTTCTGATTGAATGTTCCCAAAGCCAATCATTGAATACATGTAAGAGGGTGGGTGTGAGTGGTCACATCCCATAGTTATTGGACACATGGGGGTTGAGTACAATCAGCTTGGGGAAGAGTGTGAGTAAGGAAAGCCACAAGAGAGGAAATTTGTATGGGTTGGGACAACTGTTTTTATAGACATCAAGTTTTGTGCATGGGAAGAAAGGGGAGACCAAGAAAGAGAGTTGGGAGCGGGTGCAGTCGTGGAGGGAAAACTTTGGAGCATAACTGTTGAAATATTGTAACTATGAAGAATATTCTAATTATAATTGAGTTATTATCATACATATCAAATCCCCTTTTGTGGATTGATCATGTCAGGCTTTGTATAAGACCAAATCCCCTTTTGTGGATTGGTCAAACCATAGTTATATGGTGTTGTTTGTAAAGTCAGCCCCTAGGGCTGACTAAATTGGTTTTAACCACTAGTTGAAGAATTTGACTGAGCTTGGTGAAGAGACATAACCCTAGCACCTATAAGCTAGTATAAATAAGAGAGGACGGTGCCTCATTCTCACTCAAGTCACTCATTTAGTGCGCAAGTTTTGAAGGACGTTGCAGTTAGAAGAAGGAGAAGAGAGAGCACATACTTGGTCTTGGATATTCTTGGTGGTTTGGTCTTTTATCTTGGCATTGTATTGGCAATCTATATTAAGGAATTTTTTGCTGGGTTTTCTCCCCCATGAGGGTTTCCTAGGATAAAATGTTATGTACCTTATGATTGTGTTTCTCTCAATGATTCTGCTTAGACCATTATTGTCTAATAAATTGAAAATAACTTAATAGAAACTCTAAATTTAACATGGTTTCAGAGCTAAACTGAGTAGAGCACCTTTCACTGGGTAACCAAAAATGTCACTATTCCCATAGAAGAAAATTAGAGTTTTTTTATTGGAATGTAATTTTTGACTAAAAACCATCTAGGGACGTGTGCCCTAGCCTAGCGAACTCATTGGCATCATGAGCGCACCTTTTCAGTGGCCAGAGCCTCCAGAAAGTGAAACCCTATTTTTACTGGTACTGGAAAACCAAAAAACCAAGAAACCAGAACCAATACAAGAAGTACTAGTCCAGATTTGCAAAGGTCTAGTTTCAAGGGGTAAAACTTGAAATTTTTGAAATTCGACAGCTCTAGCCTACTCACCTCAGCCCAACACATCTCCTGGTAAGTTCAGATTCACTTTATAATCACTTTCATTTTTTGATCATTTTCCTAGCTCGAGGCAAGATGTCTGCAAGCACCAATATTGTTGACAAGTTAGAAGATGTGGAAAAATTTCGTACCTGGAAATATAGGATTGCACTCATTCTTGAAGAGAATGATCTTGCAAAATTCATAAAGGAAAATGTATCGGAACCCAAAGAAGATGCAGCCAAAGAAAAGTACCAGAAGGATATGGTTAGGGCCAAAAGAATCATTGCAGACTCTATTAAGGACCACTTGATCCCTCAAGTGTCTTCTAAGAATAATCCAAACGAGATGTTTGATGCCCTAACCAAAATGTATGAAGGAAGTAATATCAACCAAAAAATGAATATGAGAACCCAACTCAAGAATACAAAGATGAAGAAAGGAGAAATCATTCGTGACTATTTCTCTAGGGTTTCTCAATTCAAGAAACAACTAGAAGCAATTGGAGACAACCTAGATGAAGATGAAATCATAATGACAACTCTTAATAGTCTCACAAGACCTTGGGATGCCTTCATCCAAACTATCTGTGCAAGAAAGGAGAAACTCCAATTTGATAGTCTTTGGGAAGAATGTGTTCAAGAAGAAGCAAGAGTAGCCAACCGAGAAGCAATACTATTAAGGGATGAATATCAAGCCCTATCCGCTCATGCTAAAGGAGGAAAGAAAAGGTATCACTTCCAAAAGGAGACTCACCTTCATAAGGAATCTCACTCCCCAAAGAGATTCACCCAATTCCATAAAGAATCTCACCCTCCAAGGAGATTCCAGAAATATCAGAAGGGTCAAAGAAGAAAAAAAGGTTTATCCTCTTATCAATGTTATCATTGTGATCAGATGGGACACATTGCTAAGAATTGTCCAGTCAGAAGGGAAGAATACAAGAAGATAAATAACAAAAGACATCATGCCTATGAAGTTGAAGATGATGAGCCACCCACAAAGATGACTAAAGAAGAAATTGAAGATTATGTTTTATTTTCATCCCTCTCAAGATTTGTGACACCTGGAGAGGACACTTGGATCATAGATAGTGGTTCCTCTGAGCACATGACAGGTAAGAGAGACATTCTCTCTAGCCTTACAGAAAAGAACTTTCCTCATAAAGTTACACTCAGAGATGATTACCAGTACCCTATCAAAGGAGTGGGAGAATCCACCTACAAACTTGATTCAGGGACTCCGATGAAAATGAAGGATGTACTTTATGTACCAGGTTTGAAAAAGAGCTTACTTTCTATCTCAGCTCTAGATAAGAAAGGATTCATAGTTGCATTCATATATGGTGAAGTTCTCATATGGCCTAAAGGAAAAACCATATAAGATGCAGTTGTTATTGGAATAGAAGAAGGTGGCTTGTATAAGTTAAAAGGTCACTCAGATGCAACCTTGACTCACTCCATTGAGAGTCCATGTGAAATTTGGCATATAATACTAGAATACTAGCTCACATCAGCTACAAAGCCTTACCATATGTAAACAAGGTAGTTACAGGTCTACCAGAATTCAAGGTTGATCATGAAGGTGTGTGCAAGGGATCTGCACAAGGAAAGAACATAAAGAATCCTTTCCCAAAAAGTGACAGTAAAGAAGCAGGAATCCTGGAGCTAATCCACTCAGATGTATGTTGCCTAATTCCATCAACCTCTCTAAGTGGGTATGTATATTGTGTGTCATTTATTGATGATTATTCTCGCAAGACTTGGGTTTACTTCTTGAAGTCAAAAGATGAAGTATTTGGAAAGTTCAAGGAATTTAAGGCCTTGATAGAAAATATCTCCGAAAGAAAGATCAATATAATCAGGTCAGATAATGGAGGAGAATACACCTTAAAAGAATTTGTAATATTTTGCAGAGATGTTGGGATCAAGAGGGAGCTCACTACTCCCTATAATCCTTAGCAAAATGGTGTAGCAGAAAGAAAGAATAGAACAATAACGGAAGCAGTGAAGACTATGATCCACGATCAAGATCTTCCAATGCACTTATGGGATGAAGCAACAATAATTTTTTTTTTATGTCCAAAACAAATTATCCCATAGTGCACTTGGATTCAAAACCCCTGAATAAATGTTCTTCAGAAAGAAGCCTTAAGTAAGCCATCTCAAGATATTTGGTTGTCCATTGTTTGTACACATTCCGAAAGAAAGGAGAACGAAGTTGGACCCTTCAGGAAATAAGCGAGTATTTGTTGGATACTATGAGGTCTCTAAGGCCTTCAAAATTTATATACCAGGTTACCATCGTATTGGGATCAACAGAGATGTAACCTTTGATGAAGATAAAATAATCATGAGATCAAGGAGATTCCAGCTTGAAGAAGTATATGAAGAAGAACCTGTAGCTCCCAGAGTTGCATAACCATGAAGGAAGTCACAGTTACCCATGATGATGAGATTCTAGAAGATCATGATATGATAGAATCTCAAGAACGTCCCCAAATGACAATCTCTCACAAGAGAAAGCTAGCCTGGGAAAGGGAACTTATTCAATATGGAGAGAAGTATGGTGCCCCGGAAGGAATCATGAGACAAAGTAAGAAACCTAAGCCATACTCCAGTTATATGGCATTGATGTGTGATCTCATAGAGAAGGAACCTACTTGATTTGAAGAAGCCATTCAGAAGAAAGAATGGCTGGATGCCATGAGAGAAGAATACCGATCTATTATAAAGAAGGATGTATGGGAAATAGTTCCCAGACCAAAGAACAAAGATGTGGTATCTTCCAAATGGATATACAAGATAAAACATGCTACAAACGAAAGTATTGAAAAACACAAAGGAAGATTTGTAGCTTGTGGCTTTTCCCAAAAGGAAGGCATTGATTATGAAGAGACGTTTGCTCCTGTAGCCAGATACACTTCTATTAGAACAATCATAGCTCTTGCAGCCAAGATGAAGTGAAATTTACACTAGATGGATGTGAAAACAACCTTCTTAAATGGTGTTATTGAAGAATAAGTGTATATATAACAACCCCAAGGGTTTGGAGTTGAAAATAGAAAGTCTCATGTCTAAAATTAACAATTTCCCAACGAGCTTGGGCTTTACTAAGAGTAAAGTTGATTCTAACCTTTACTTCAAGGTTATGAATGATGAGCTAGTTATATTGTTGTTGTATGTGGGTGACTTATTCTTAACATGAGAAGAAAATATCATCACATATTGTAAGAAGAAGCTTGTTGCAGAGTTTGATATGAAAGAACTAGGCCTGATGCATTATTTTTTAGGTCTTGAAGTTTGGCAGAGCCTAGATAAGATCTTCCTTAACCAAGGGAAGTATGCAGTTGAAATACTAAAGAGGTTTGACATGCTGGAATGTAAAACCATGAACACGCCCATGGAAACAAAATTGAAGCTTCTGGTTGATACTTTGTCAGAATTGGTCGATGATACTCTATATAGACAGATCATTGGATTGTTGATGTATCTGACGAATACAAGGCCATATAAATGTTTTGATGTGAACACCTTGAGTCAGTATCAGGTAGAGCCCATACATGTTCACTTTGTTGCTACAAAACATGTGATGAGATACCTTAAGGGTACGTTGGAATATGCTCTTTTTTATACTGGAGATCATGACTTTAGACTGTATGGATATGCTGATTCAGATTGGGCCGGAAGTGTTTCTGATATAAATATCACTTCAAGATGTTGTTTCAGTCTGGGGTCAGCCATGACTTCATGGAAGAGAAGGAAGAAATTCAGTATTTCTCTCAACACGGTAGAAAAAAAATACATTGCAGCATGTTCTGCCAGTTGTGAAGCCATATGGATTTAGAAGTTGTTGAAATGTCTATTTGATCTGGAGATGGAAGCCACCATGATTCTATGTGATAACCAAAGTTGCATAAAGATGACAGATAACCATGTGTTCCATGACAAGTCGAAGCACATAGAAATCTGATATCACTACATTCGTTATATGGTGTAGAGAGGAGCTATAAAGCTCCAATATGTTGGCAAAGATGAGAAGGTTGCAGATGTGGACCAAGCCTCTGTCTCATGTAAAGTTTGAATACTTTTGAGACAAGCTTGGTATAGTCCGAAAGGACCTCCCTTGAAAGGGGGAATGATGTTGGTGATACTATGGTATCCTGACCAACATCGGGCAACTGAGTTAGGATTTTATATCCTAGGGGACTGATCATCCTTGGACAGATCCCGAAGGTCTGGTAAGGATGGTCTATCAGAGTATTTGTGCATGTATATGCCAGCTGTGGTCAGTAATGGTAGCTTTGTTAGGATTTTATATCCTAGGGAATATTAAGATTTATGGGCAGAGGTTGACGGTCTGGTAAGGACAATCTGTTAGAGTGCCACGTGGTAGCTCCATTAGGATTTTACATGCTAGGGAATCTTATTATCTTGGGCAGATCCTGACAATCCGGTAAGGATGGTCTGTCAGAGTACCAAAAAATCTTGTTGTTTCACCTGTCTCATTTTGTTACTATATGATGATGATGATGTTATCTTAGCCTCGTGGTGATGATGTTGTTGTTTCAGCCTTGTGTTGTTGATGATGATGATGTATCAGCCTTGTGCTGTTGTTGATAATGATGTATCAACCTCGTGTTGTTACTGATGATGTTGTACTAACCTCATGATGTTAATTATGGTGTTGATGATGTTGTTTCATTAGCGTTATGCTAATTGATGTTGGTGCAGATGATGATTCTAGCTCCATGCTGTGAACGATGATGTTATTGATGATGAGAAAAACTTCTGATGATTTATAGATGTGCAAGTTAGTTTTCCAGATGCCGATGATGTTTCTTCCTTCTCTCTCTCTCTCCTGATGATGTTGTGTTGGGTTATGTCAACATAATACCCTTCTTGTTAAGGGGGAGTGTTGAAATATTGTATCTGCACAGAATATTCTAATTATAATTGAGTTATTATCATATAGATCGAATCCCCTTTGTGGATTGATCATGTCGGGATTTGTATAAGACTAAATCCCATTTTGTGGATTGGTCAAACCATAGTTATATGGTGTTATTTGTAAAGTTGGCCCCTAGGGATAGTTAACGTGGTTTTAACCACTAGTTGAAGAAGTCGACCCATCTTGGTGAAGAGACATAACTTTAGCGCCTATCAACTAGTATAAATAAGAGAGGATGGTGCCTCATTCTCACTCAAGTCACTCATCTAGTGTGCAAGTTTTTAAGGAAGCTTTAGTTAGAAGAAGGAGAAGAGAGAGGCACATACTTGGTCTTGGATATTCTTGGTGGTTTGGTCTTTTATCTTGGCATTGTATTGGTAATCTATATTAAGGAAGTTTTTGCTGGGTTTTCTCCTCCATGAGGTGTTCCTAGGATAAAATTTTGTGTACCTTGTGATTATTTTCTCTCAGTGATCCTGCTTATGCTATTATTTTCTAGTAAATTGAAAATAAATTAGTAGCAACTCTAAATTTAACAGTAAATAGAGCGAATTGGAATTGGAGAAATGACAAGCCAGGTTGTCAGGCTTGAAGAGTGAACTCTTGTGTGAGTTGCATTAAACAAACACGTGTTTGTTGTTGGTTTTCTCATAGTTTTCCTAGCAGCAAGTTCCCTTGAGTTCCTAGCTAAGATATTCCCAATTACCTACGCCAGAGAGACCATGATAAACGAATGACACATTCCTTGCGTTAAACTTGATAAAAGGATGGTACATCCCTTGGGTTATCCCTGATAAACAAATGATGTATTACTTGGGTTAGACAGGGTAGGAGGAAGATAGATGGTGGAAAAGTCGGGATAGTTGTAGGAGAATATCAGTTGGGTTATGAATTTTATGAGTTGCGAGTGGACAGTGAGAGATCACACTCTTTTGTTGATTACTAGCCTTAGCTCAGGGATGAATGACTATTGAGATTCAGAACAATCAGTCTATGGTTGGGTGGAACGTTCATCCCAAGTAGCTGGTTGCACAATTCTTGTTTAAATATAGGTGTTTTATCTTGTTGCTGAGTTATTTACATGTGTTATTGTTGTGCATGAACTCTGCAAAAATGAGAATGAATTATATGTTGTTGTAATGAGTGGTTTAATTGCATTGCATTTTGATTATTAGCATGCTTTAGATGCATCTATCTTATTGATAAATACAATAACTAAATCTTTTTTGAATTCGTAGTTGTAAGCTACAGTAAATCGACTAACAATAAAATAATTACTTTAGTTAGTAGAATTTTGTTTTCATGTGTATTCCACACCATAATGTCCCTCGGTGAAGATGAAGAATGTTACATTATGGTATCAGAGTCATAAGACATAGAGTTTTATGTGACATGGCCTATCCTAGGTGTTGGGTATGTTACACCACCTGTTCTAGATTAAGACGATGCATGAACCACTTACCATGACTGCACTATCCATGCATGCATCTTTTAATTTGTCATGCAACTTCACATGCAATTTGACAAAATCCACGATGTCGACACATAACTATACCTTTCCCCAGCTTCCATTCTCATTCATGATGGAAACCTTTCAATCTGTTGTCCTTTCCCTCAAGCGAGGAGCAATAAGATCCCACCCCTGTACCATGGCCATACATTGCAACCAACACCCACGAGACAGACTTCGATTCAAATGAATCGCCATTAGCTATTGAAGCTCATCAAAGGCCAAGATTAGATGGATTAGTATACCTATATAGTCGAGGGATAATCCACGTGTGCTCATGGCTGCATCCCTAGAGCCCATGTTAGCCCCGTGGGCCCTGTTATCCCCATTTTGTGGATAACTAAGGAGATTATGTCTGGAGGCCATCAGGTTGTAGATATGGAGTGCCGAGAGACTACATGACCATCGATATTCTTTTTGCATAGATGGAGACCCTCCTCACCACCACATAGGTCACAGATTTTCCGATGGAATCCACCACATCAAATCACTTCTGGAAGGTAGCGGGCCTTGCTCCATGAGGTACAAGTCAATACTATGGTGATCATAATTTCAATATTGAAGGCATTTAAGTATGTTGTATCTTATATTGCTATAGATTTCATGATATATTCTTGGACATTATGCCTTTTTCCCTGCTTTACCTTGATGGTTGACATTGTGCCCTAGTAAGTGGTCTTCCTCGGGGATGGGTTTGCTACGAAGAAATCCCTTAAATATCCATCGTACCATTCCCAGACATACTTACCACTTTCTATCACTATTTCCCCCCCATTTCCTTATCTCTTGGGATTTTAGAGTGTATTGACCCAAGAAGGGGTTGTCCCTCATTCTATGGGAAGAAGGGGCTAAAGCCCCAGAGGGATTGATGTTGGGTAAAATATAAAATCCTGTGTATGAAACTTCTATATGCTTCACCCAGGGATCACCCAAGAAAGAAATGAAACACTTATCTTTGAGAAAAAGGGGACCCACAATAAAATATGATTAAGAATGGTTAAAAGATTAGTTGGAGGATAGGAAGTCTCATCACAAGCCGGCCTATCATTTCCATGAATATCTAGTGGTATGAATTTACCATCATCTGGTTACCAAGCCATGGTAATGGCTCTCAGTTGCATGGTTGAGAGAAAGGGGGTTGCATCATGAGCTAACCTTCTCATTTCCACTAGGTGTGTGTGGGTGACATTGCCATTATCTAGACACCACTCTAGGGCACTGGCCTTCAACCTTTCCTTAAAATTATAAAAGAATGAAAGAATGGAAAAATAATGGGCTTGGAAAAAGTGAATTGCAGACGAAGGTACCACACACCCTCTACAAAGGCACTCGTGAATGAGATACTACAACCTCTTGTATGTCATGAGCCTTATGCCCATTGAGTCTTGACCCTAACTACTTCACCCACTTTACATGGCTTAGAGAGGGATCTCTTGGAAATGTTCCTTGACCTAGGGAAATATCTACCCAATAAGACACCTCGTCAACCCTCCCATATCAAGCTTGACAAGTCACATAATGTATTTGACCACTTAATTGTTTGACGTAGTGATCTTTGATGCACATGCTTAGGTGGCTCATTTATTGATTGGATTCACTTATCATGATGTTATGACTTGAGATCCTTTGATGGTGTGCTTATTTGTCTTTGCAGGACCTAGTTGGTGGATAGTTTTGGAAGAGCAAGCCTAGCTTGGGCTTCCATGGGGATTGAAGTCCACAGGTGGCTTCCAAGGGTCCGCATGCCAGATGAGAAATATCAAACTTGGAAGGCCTAGAATATGACTTAGACGACATAACCTATCCCCCACATGCCAAAAAAATTTCCTAGGAGAGAAAAAACATCACTTCTAGAAGAACGACATCACCTAGGGGGGTTAGGGCATGGTGGTGAGGTGACATGCATTGGCACAAGGAATTTTTGAAGGGGATCGAGCCTTGATCATGAAGGAATTTGTTTTGATGCTTGACATGTGGCTTTGGGAAGCGTTTCCACTCTCCTCCATCACCAACGACCTCCTCCTAGTTCCAAAATGTCCCCTAAAGGGGTGACATCCATATGAACAAAGGTTTTTCTTTGTGAAAAAGTGGAATTTAAATGAATTTTTTAATATTACTTTGTAAAAAGGGGCAATATTAGGGTTGTTGACCCCTAGTCTTGTGGTTTACCCTTAATTATGTGGAAAAACTATGTTAGTGACATTTTGTATAAATAAGAGATCATAAGATCTTATTTTAACATAACTCTCCCTCTTGTGAGAAGAACTTGGTCTCAAATTTTCGCTACCTTTGGAAAATTGTCTCTCTTGTGCTCTTGTTTATGGTTATCTCTTGATGTATGGTTGATGGAAGTGATGCGCTAGCCTTGGAATGCTTCTCTCTTGCTATTGTGGTGGATTATCTTAGCATTTTCCTTGAATTGGTATGGTCTTTACTTTCATTCTATCGTTTGTTTCAATTCAAGGTTGTTGTGCTAGGAGCTAGGTGGGAAGTATAAGGGCATACACCTCCACCATAGTCTTCAACATTCTATGCTACATGTTATTGGTTAAACAAGGTTTTTCGAAGAGAAGTATAATGGCATACACCCTCTTAGCTTAAACCCTAGCTAGAGAAACTTTCCTACCCCCAAGGAGGTAGCTTCTCTAGCTCTTTCTTTGGATGACTCCATTAACCCAATTATTAAGAGCACTAGTCATTTATTTATTGCATTGGAGAAACAAAATTATTTCCTTGAAAAATGTTATTTTACAAATTTTAAGTCTCTCTCTTTGGTAAAGTGTTCCTTGAGCCTTTGGCTCCCTTTCCTCACTGAGGTGTCCCCTTTCAACCACTACAAATTTATGTTTTAATAGACACTAACCTACATCTATTAGGGCTGCATTGATCCTAGGTAACTAACCCTAACTAGCTCCCAAACTAACCCTATACTAGGCCTGAATTTATGCCCTAACCCTCTACTAACCTAGGTGCATCCTTTGAGCCATTTACAAGTGATTTGTGTTGGATAATTTTGCTGATATAGGGCTTGGTTTGCTACAGACATAATGCTGATAACTTGACTGCAGAAACCCTAAATATAAAACCACTTGCTTGTGCTTTAACCATAAAAAAAATGCTAGACATTTGCCAACTTGTTCTATTTGGTTTAAGGAAATTCTTGTACGAATTTCATTGGATGATTTTACCACTGTTTTAACATTTTTCTACAGACATAAGACTGATGCTATCTCTGTAGTAAGATTTTATTTCAGCCTTGATATTTGTGCTAAAGTTGTTGCTTAATCATTGGTGAGTTGAGCTAGCTTCCACTAGCTTTATCTCTTGTTTATTTATCACATACTTAACACCTATTTTGCAGCCCTTGTTATATTTATTGAGATGATATATTTCATTTATTGTTGATGCAAATTAGGGAGAACAAGATTAATTTGCTTGTCCAACTAACATATTACACTATATGATTGGCTTTCCTTGTGTCTTGGGTAGGTATTCACACTTGGTGGGTCACTCAACTTACTTGGAAACCATGGAAATTCCAAATAATTCATTTCAATCCTTTCATATAATTTATATTTGACATATAGGGACTTCATCTCCATCTTTCCTCCATCTTCATCTCATTCCCCCTAGGGTCACCGAGATTCCCCCCTTGAGGTGACTACCTCACCTCTACAGTGATGGGTACACCTGCCTAAGGTGACAATGGGTAGGTGACCTCTTAGTTGTTGCCATTTAGTGGTTGGTTTGGACTTTTCCTAACCTACAACTTGTGCAATAACATTTTGGCGTCGTTGTCGGGGAGGATTTTGAATCCTCTTCGGAACCCTAATGACACTTTGGCAAGCTATCCCAAATCCTTTTCCCCTATATTTTCCGACAACTCCACCTAAGGGATGATCCATTTTCACCTTTCTTGATGAGCTCTTCTTGAACCTCACCTGGTGACTCCACCTTCCCAGAACCCACTTTTCCTTTTTTCGCCTTTCATCCCTTGATGAGCCTTGAGCTCATCCAACGAGTCCATTGAGGTATTACCCTAAGTAATGGAACCATGACATCACATGACTTACCATGGGAGTTCCATAAGGTTTATCCCTCCTTTGATATTCAGGATATTCCTGGATATCCAAATCATTGCTTCCCGAAGTAGAGGGAAAGTTTCCCTAAATTTAATGGCAATCCACCTGTAGCTATCACCCATGTCATCAATTATATGAAGTATGCTTCAATCCTAGATGTTCTACATGAGGATGTGCTAATGAAATTTTTTGTATCTTCATTGGAATCAAGTCAAAGGGATTGAATCACACACTCATGTAATACGAAGAGTATTTATTCTTCTACAAATCTCATTGAATAATTTCTCAGGCATTATCAACCGACTACTCAGAGTTTGCAAGATTTTTTCCAAGATCTCAAACAAACTCTTTGTAGGGAAGGATTTCCTGTATATGAGGATGAAGAAAAGATTGAATAAGACCCCGATGAAGAAGATCCAGATGAGACATATGATGAATATCAAGTGTCTTCCCTTCCACTTGATGAAGACATCCATACCTCTGCTTCTCCTCCACATCAAGAAGTGAATATGATGAGTTATAATCGTTTTGAAAAATTTGATGATACTTTGTTCCATAACTTTGGAAATGAAGAAAACTGAAAAAAGGATCTCGATGAGGTTTCTCTTGCAGAAGGCCTAATCGAGACTTTTGAAGAAAATGAAGTTATCCAGCCTTGCGAAGAAGTGATAAACTCCTATGATGCAGATGAATTTGTGGAACAACCCTCAGATATAGTTGATGAGCACATTGATGATTTCATACAGGTTGGGACATGTAGATGGGATGTGGGTTGCTTCATTATTGAGAGAGATCCCATTTATGACATTGGGGGTAGCTCTCAGGCATAGGGGATTGAAATGTCATCTTCAGAGGACTGGTCTCCATGCATGTATGATTCAAATGTTTGGAAACCTAGTGATGACATGGTTACTTATTTTTTCTTCCCTTTCGAGGATGACTTGTCACAACACGATATTCATTCATCCCTTGATGCATACCCTTTTGAGGATGAAGATTTGTTCTACGAGGACTTTAACCCTTTGTGCTCAGAATTTGATAGACACTAGGTCATGGCCAACCCAAAAGAGTCTGAGGTCCACACTACCAAATGAAAGCACTTTCATGTTGAGACCTTGGGCAGGGACTTGCAAAAAAAGAAGAGACATTTCCCAAGTCTGATGGAGGATTTTTTCTCTAAGGTTGTGCCTTACCCCATTTCCTCTTGTTTGGGAAATCATAGGGTTTTCTTGGGATCTCTTGTCCTTTATCAACCTTCAATGAGAAGTGATTTTTCGAGTGAAGATGAAGACAAGCCATAATTTACATATGATAGCCCTCTTCAGAATTGGATTGACCAGGCTTGTGGCTACACTTTCTCGTAGGATGATCGGGCTGATGGTTTCTATTTCCAGCAGGATTTCCTCCCCCCACCCATCTCCATGAGTTTCATTTCATGATGGATTATATGTATACTTATTCTCATGATTATTATGTGCTGGACTTATCTTTGTTGTTTCACATAATTAAGCACAGGGGGAGATATTTTGATGAAATGATGAACATTTGGTTGCAATGGTTGTATGACTTCACCTAACATCACCTATCACCCGATCTTCAGGGCTCCAAGGCCCTAGGGAAGTAGGTAGTTCATTTGATTTCCTGCATTTTCATCTTGATTTATCATAGTAGTTTAGTTGCATTCCATATTTCATTTTTCTCTACTTGCATATTGATTTCATGCTTAGTTTATAAATGTTTGAAAAAATATCTAAATTTTTCTTTTCTAGATTATCTTCTCTCTCTCTCTCTCTCTCTCTCTCTCTCTCTCTCTCTCTCTTTATATATATATATATATATATATGGATGAAGGGTGATAGCACCACCCTAGATGATTTGATCCCTTTCTCTGAGTTTTTGGAAGGCACATGTCTACCAGGATATGCTGCGGTTATCATGCACTCTACGACGAGCACATGTTCCCAAGTAGGAGCTAGATGTTATCCCCATTTTTTGGATAACTAAGGATATTATGTTTCGAGGCCCTCAATGTGAATATATGTAGTGTCAAGAGACTACATGACCATCAATATCTTTTTTGCAAATATGGAGACCCTTCTCACCACCACACAGGTCACAGATTTTTAGATGGCATCCACCACATCAGTTGGCTTCTGGAAGGAAGTGGGCCTTGCTCCATGAGGTACCAGTTAGTATTATGGTGAGCATCATTTCAATATTTAAGGCATTTGAGTATGTTGTATCTTAGATTTCTCTAGATTTCATGATATATGCTTTGACATTATGCCTTTTGCTTTACTTCACCTTAGTGGTTGAAATTGTACCCTAGTAAGTGGTCTTCCTTGGGGAAGGGTTTTCTACTAGAAACTCCCTTGAAGATCCATTGTACCGTTCCCGACCATACTTACCAATTTCCATCACTATTTCCCCCCATTTCCTTATATCTTGGGATTTTAGTGCGTATTGACCCAAGAAGGGGTTGTCCCTCATTCTATGGGAAGAAGGAGCTGAAGTCCCAGAGGGATTGATGTTGGGTAAAATATAAAAGCCTGTTTATGAACCTTCTAGATGTTTCACCTAGGGATCACCCAAGAAAACAATGAAACACTTATCTTTGAGAAAAGGGGGACCCAAAATAAAATATGATTAAGAATGCCTAAAAGGTTAGTTGGAGGATGTGAGGTATCATCACGGGCCCGCCTACCATGTCCATGAATATATAATGGTATGAAATTACTATCATCTGGTTACCAATCCAGAGTAATGGCTCTCAGTTTCATGACTAAGAGAAAGGGGGTCTCATCACGAGCCAAACTTCTCATTTCCACTTGGTGTTTGTGGGTGACATTACCATTATCTAGACACCACGCTAGGGCAGTGGCCTTCAACCTTTCCTTAAAATTATGAAAGAATGGAAAAATAACGGGCTTGGAAAAAGTGCATTGTGGACGAAGGTACCACACACCATCTACAAAGGCACCCATGAATGAGACACTACGAACTCTTGTATGTCATGAGCCCTATGGCCATTGAGTCTTGACCCTAACCACTTTAGCTACTTTACATGGCTTAGAGAGGGATATCTTGGAAACTCTCCTTGACCTAGAAAGATATACCCAATAGGATACCTTGTCAACCCTCCCATATTCAAGTTTGACAAGTCGCATAATGTCTTTGAGAAATTAATTGTTTGACATAATGATCTTTGATGCACATACTTAGGTGGCTCATTTATTTATTAGATTCACTTATCATGATGTTATGACTTGACATCCTTGGAGGGCATGCTTATTTGTCTTTGGAGGACCTAGTTGGTGGACAATTTTGGAAGAGAAAGCCTATCTTGGGCTCCCATGGGGCTTGAAGCCCATAAGTGGATGCCAAGGGCCCGCATGCCAGATGATAAAGATCGAACTTGGAAGGCCTAGAATATGACTTGGATGACATAATTTATCCCCCACATGCCAATCGTTTTTCCTAGGAGAGGAAAAAAGTCACTTCTAGAGACACGACGTTACCTAGGGGGGTTAGGGCTTGGTGGTGAGGTGACATGCATTGGCACAAGAATGTTTTGAAGGGTCTTGAGACTTGATCATGAAGGAAGTTGTTTTGATGCTTGACATGTGGATTTGGGAAGCCTTTCCACTCTCCTCCATCGCCAACGACCTCCTCTTAGTGCCAAAACGTCCCCTAAAGGGGTGATGTCCATATGAACTAGGGTTTTTCTTTGTGCAAAAGTGAAATTTAAATGACTTGTTTAATATTAATTTGTAAAAAGGGGCAAGATTAGGGTTGTTGACCCCTAGTCTTGTGGTTTACCCTTAATTATGTGGACAAACTATGTTAGAGACATTTTGTATAAATAAGAGATCATAAGATCTCATTTTAACATAACTCTCCCTCTTGTGAGAAGAATTTGGTCTAAAATTTTTGCTACCTTTGGAAAATTGTCTCTCTTGTGCTCTTGTTTATGGTTATCTCTTGATGTATGCTTGATGGAAGTGATTCACTGGCCGTGTAAGGCTTCTCTCTTGCTATTGTGGTGGATTATCTTAGCATTTTCCTTGAATTGGTATGGTCTTTACTTTCATGCTATCATTTGTTTCAAGTCAAGGTTGTTATTCTAAGAGATAGGTGGGAAGTATAAGGGAATACATGCCCACCATAGTCTTCATCATTCTATGCTACATGTTATTGGTTAAACAAGGGTTTTCTAAGAGAAGTATAATGACATACACCCTCTTAGCTTAAACCTTAGCTAGAGAAAATTTCCTTGGGGACTAAGAGGATTTACACCCCCAAGGAGGTAGATTCTCTAGCTCTTTCTTTACATGACCCCATTAACCCAATTATTAAGAGCACTAGTCATTTATTTATTGCATTGGAGAAACTAAATTATATCCTTGGAAAACATGATTTTACAAGTTTTAAGTCTCTCTCTTTGGGAAAGTGTTCCTTGAGCCTTTGGCTTACTCGCCTCATTGAGGCGTCCCCTTTAAACCACTAAAAATTTCTTCTGTAATAGACACTAACCTACAACAATTAGGGCTACATTAACCCTAGGTAACTAGCCCTAGTCTAGGCCTAAATTTCTGCCCTTACCCTCTACTAACCTAGGCACATCCTTTGAGCCATTTACAATTGATTTGTGTTGGATAATTTTGCTGATGTAGGGCTTGGTTTGCTACATCCGTAAGGATGATAACTTGACTACAAAAACCCTAAATATAAAGCCACTTATAACTTGTGCTTTAACCATCAAAGTTTGCTAGAAGTTTTCCAACTTGTTCTATTTGGTTTAAGGAAATTCTTGGGTGGTTTCTTTACGGATTTCATTGGCTGATTTTACCGCTGTTGTAACATTTTTCTACATCCATAAGGATGATAATATCTCTGCAGTAAGATTTTATTTCAGACTTTCTATTTGTGCTAAAGTTGTTGCTTAATCATTGGTGAGTTGAGCTAGCTTCCACTAGCTTTATCTCATGTTTATTTATCACAAACTCAACACTTATTTTGCAACCCTTTTTATATTTATTGAGATGATATATATCATTTATTTTTTCTGAAAATTAGGGACAACAAGCTTAAATTGCTTGTCCAACTAACATATTACACTATATGCTTGGATTTTCGTGTGTCTCGGGCAGGTATTCACACTTGGTAGGTCACTAAACTTACTTGGAAACCCTTGGACCTTCCCAAGACTTCATTTTAACCCTTTCATATCATTTATATTTTACCTCTAGGGAATTCATCTCCATATTTCCTCCATCTTCATTTCATTCCCCCTAGGTTCATCGAGATTCCCCCCTTGAGGTGACTACCTCACCTCTAAAGTGACAGGGACACCTGCCTAAGGTGAAAGTGGGTAGGTGACCTCTTATTTGTTTCCATTTAGTGGCTGGGTCGGGTTGTTCCCGACCTACAACTTGTGCGATAACATTTTGACGTTGTTTTGGGGGAGGATTTTGAATCCTCTTCTGAACCCTAACGACACTTTGGAAAGCTATCCCAAATCCTTTTCCCATAGCTTGCCTGACAAATCCACTTAAGGGACGTTCCATTTTCAACTTTCTTTATGAGCTCTTGTTGAAGCTCATCTGATGACTCCACCTTCCCAAAACCCACTTTTCCCTTTTTCCCCTTTCATCCCTTGATGAGCCTTGAGCTCATCTGACGACTCCATTGAGGTTTACCCTAAGTAATGGAACCATGGCCTCACAATACTTACCATGGGAATTCCATAAGGTTTATCCCTCCTTTGATATTCAGGATATTCCTGGATATCCAAATCATTGCTCCTCAGAGTGGAGGGAAAGTTTCCCTAAATTTAATGGAAATCCAACTCTAGTTGTCACCCATGTCGTTGATTATATGAAGTATGCTTCAAGCCTAGATGTGCTACATGAGGTTGTGCTAATGAAATTTTTTGTATTTTCACCCAAATCAGGTCAAAGGGATTGACTCACAAACTCATGTAATCCAAAGACTATCCATTCTTCTACAAAGCTCATTGAAGAATTTTTCAGTCATTATCGACCAACTACTCAGAGTTTGCAAGATGTTTTCCAGTAGCTCAAACACACTCTTTGTAGATAAGGATTTTTTGTATATGAGGATGAAGAAAATATCGAAAAAGACCTTGATGAAGAATATCTAGATGAGACATATGACGAAGAAGAAGTATATTCCCTTCCACTTGATGAAGACATCCAAATCTTTGCTTCTCCTGCACATCAAGAAGCGAATATGATGAGTTATAATCATTTTGAAAATTTTGATGATACTTTGTTCCATAACTTTGGAAATGAATAAAACTGCTTAAAGGATCTCGATGAAGTTTCTCTTGCAGAAGGCTTGAACGAGACTTTTGAATAAAATGAAGTTATTCAGTCTTGTGAAGAAGTGATTAGCTCCTATGATGCAGATGAATTCATGGAACAACCCTCTGATATAGTTGATGAACATATTGATGATTTCATATAGGTTGGGAGACATAGCTGGGATGTGGGTTGCTTCATTATTGATAGAGATCTCATTTATGACATTGAGGGTAGCTCTCATGCAGAGGGGGTTGAAATGCCATCTTCAGAGGATTGGTCTCTATGCATGTATGATTCAGATGTTTGGCAGCCCAGTGATGACATGGTTATTGATTTTTTCTTCCCTTTCGAGGATGACTTGTCACAACATGATCTTCATTCATCCCTTGACACATACCCTTTTGAGGATGAAGATTTGTTCTACGAAGAATTTTACTCTTTGTGTTGAGATTTTGATAGACACCAGGTCGTGGCCAACCCAAAGTAGTCTAAGGTCCACACTACCAAACAAAAGCACTTTCATGTTGAGACCTTGGGCAGGGACTTGAAGAAAAAGAAGAGATGTTTCCCAAGTCTCACAGAGGAGTTTTTCTCTAAGGTTGTGCCTTACCTGTTTCCTCTTGTTTGGGAAATCATGAGGTTTTATTAGGATCTCATGTCCTTTCTCAACCTTCAAGGAACAATGATTTGTTGAGTGAAGATGAAGACGAGTCGTCATCTACATATGGTATCACTCTTCAGAATTGGATTGATCAGGCTTGTGGCTACACTTTCTCGTAGGATGACTGGGATGATGGTTTCTCTTTCCAGCGAGATTTCCTCCCCCCACCTATCTCCATGAGTTTCATTTCATGATATATTATATGTCTACTTATGCTCATGATTATTATGTGATGGACTTATCTTTGTCGTTTCACATGATTAAGCACAGGGGGATATATTTTGATGAAATGATGAACAAGTGGCTGCACTGGTTGTATGACTTCGCCTAACATCACCTATCACCATATCTTCGAGGCTCCAAGGCCCTAGGTAAGTAGGTAGGTCATTTTATTTCCTGCATTTTCATCTTGATTTCTCATAGTAGTTTAGCTACATTTCATATTTCATTTTTCACTACTTGCATATTGATTTCATGCTTAGTTTAGAAATGTTTGAAAAAATGTCTAAATTTTTCTTTTCTAGATTAGCTTTTCTTTTGGATATATATATATGGTTGAAGGGTGATAGCACCACCATATATGCTTTGATCCCTTTTTCTGAGTTTTTGGCAGGAGAAGGTCTACCAGGGGATGTTGTGGTTTTCATGCACTCTATGACGAGCACAAGTCCCCAATTAGGAGCCAAATGTTATCTCCATTTTGTGGATAACTAAGGAGATTATGTATTGAGGCCCTCAAGTTTTATATATGGAGTTTCGAGAGACTACATGACCAACAATATCCTTTTTGCATAGATGGAGATCCTTCTCACCACCACATAGGTCACATATTTTCAGATGGCATCCACCACATTAGCCGGCTTCCAGAAGGCAGTGGGCCTTTCTCCATGAGGTACAGGTCAATATTATGGTGAGCATCATTTCAATATTTAAGGAATTTAAGTATGTTGTATCTTAGATTGCTTTAGATTTCATGATATATGCTTAGACATTATTCCTTTTGTACTGCTTCACCTTGGTGGTTGACATTGTGCCCTAGTAAGTGGTCTTCGTTGGGTATGGGTTTGCTACTAGGAAATCCCTTGAAGAGCCATTGTACCATTTCCGACCATACTTACCACTTTTCATCACTATTTCCCCCCATTTCCTTATCTCTTGGTATTTTAGGGCTTATTGACCCAAGAAGGGGTTGTCCCTCATTCTTTGGGAAGAAGGGGTTGAAGGCCCAGAGGGATTGATGTTGCGTAAAAGATAAATGTCTGTGTATGAACCTTCTAGATGCTTCGCTGAGGGATCACCCAAGAAAACAATGAAACACTTATCTTTGAGAAAAGGGGGACCCACAATAAAATATGATTAAGAATTCTTAAAAGGTTAGTTAGAGGATAGGAGATCCCATCACAAGCCGACCTATCATGTCCATGAATATCTAGTGGTATGACATTAGCATCATCTGGTTACCAAGCCAGGGTAATGGATCTCAGTTTCATGACTGAGAGAAAGCGAGTCTCATCACGAGCCCACCTTCTCATTTCCACTAGGTGTTTTTGGGTGACATTGCCATTATTGGGACACCAAGTCAGGGCAGTGGCCTTCAATATTTTCTTAAAATTATGAAAGAATGGAAAAATAATGGGTTTGGAAAAAGTGCATCGCAAATGAATGTACCACACACCCTCTACAAAGGCACCCATGAATGAGACACTGCAAAATCTTGTATGTCATGTGCCCTATGCCCATTGAGTCTTGACCCTAACCACTTCAACCACTTTACATGGCTTATAGAGGGATTTCTTGGAAACTCTCCTTGACCTAGGGAAAGATCTACCCAATAGGACACCTCGCCAAATCTCCCATTTTCAAGCTTGATAAGTTGCATAATGTCTTTGAGCACTTAATTGCTTGACATAATGATATTTGATGCACATGATTAGGTGGCTCATTTATTGGTTGGATTCACTTATCATGATGTTATGACTTGAGATCCTTGGAGAGGCAAAACATCACTTCTAGACGCACGACGCCACCTAGGGGGTTATGGCTTGGTGGTGAGGTATAAGGGCATACACCCCCACCATAGTATTCATCATTTGTGCTAGGAGCTAGGTGGGAAGTATAAGGGAATACACCCCCACCATAGTATTCATCATTGTATGCTACATGTTATTGATTAAACAAGTGTTTGCTAAGATAAGTATAAGGCCATACACCCTCTTAGCTTAAACCCTAGCTAGAGAAACTTGCCTTGGGGAGTAAGAGGATTTACACCCCGAAGGAGGTAGCTTCTCTAGATATTTCTTTGCATGACCCCATTAACCCAATTATTATGAGCACTAGTGATTTATTTATTGCATTGGAGAAACAAAATTATTGCCTTGGAAAATGTGATTTTACAAGTTTTAAGTCTCTCTCTTTGGGAAAGTGTTCCTTGAGCCTTTGGCTCTCTTGACTCATTGAGGCATCCACTTTAAACCACTACAAATTGCATCTGTAATAGACACTAACCTACAACCATTAGGGCTGCATTAACCCTAGGTAACTAACCCTAACTAACTCCTAAACTAACCCTAGACTAGGCCTGAATTTCTGCCCTAACCCTCTACTAACCTAGGTGCATCCTTTGAGCCATTTACAAGTGATTTGTGTTTGAAATTTTTTCTGAAATAGGGCTTGGTTTGATACAACCATAAGGCTGATAACTTGACTGCAGAAACCCTAAATATAAAACCACTTATAACTTGTGCTTTAACCATCAAAATTTGCTAGAAGTTTGCCAACTTGTTCTATTTGGTTTAAGGAAATTGTTGGGTGGTTTCTTTACGGATTTTATTTGATTATTTTACCGTTATTGTAAAATTTTTCTACAGCCATAAGGATGATAATATCTCTGCAGTAATATTTTATTTCAACCTTGCTATTTGTGCTAAAGTTGTTGCTTAATCATTGGTGAGTTGAGCTAGCTTCCACTAGCTTTATCTCTTGTTTATTTATTACATAATTAACATTTATTTTGTATCCCTTGTTATATTTATTGAGCTGATATATATAATTTATTGTTTCTTCTAATTAGGGACAACAAGCTTAAATTTCTTTTCCAACTAACATATTACACTATATGCTTGGCTTTCCTTATGTCTCGGGCATGTATTCACACTTGGCATGTCACTCAACTTACTTGGAAACCATTGGAACTTCTCAAGACTTCATTTCAAACCTTTCATATCATTTTGATTTGACCTCTAGGGATTTCATCTACACATTCATCTCATTCTCCTTGGGGTCACTAGGATTCCCCCCTTGAGGTGATTACCTCACCTATAAAGTGACGGGGACACTTGCTTAAGGTGACAGTGGGTAGGTGACCTTTTAGTTGTCGCCATTTAATGGTTGGGTTGGGATTTTCCCAACCTACAACTTGTGCGATCACAAGCCCCACCCCATAGCCAAGAACTGCGCCCAGGGGGGGGTAAACGCTCCACCCATTGATCCACAAGGAACCAAGGGCTAATCCAATAGATTTATTAGCCATCTCGTTGTCGACTATGTTATTTTCTTGTAGGCGATGGAAGAACTGAACATAAATGGAGGATAAATTAAGTTCGATACATCTAATGAGAAACTTCAAACCTACCTCCTTTGGGTCAGACCCTGTCACAAAATATCTATGATGTTTTTTGAATCCCCAACAATATTCAGCCAGATAATTTGTTTTTATTTGACAATTTGATCCCTTGATAAACCACACAAGCCTCAACCTTGTTATTCGAGGTGACCCCAAGGTTCCAATAAAATTATGCTTCCCGATTTTCTTTGGGGCCATAGAGCACCCCCCTCCCCCACACCTGGCTCCATTGAAAGATAATAATACACATCAACACAAAATAATAACGAATAAAAAGATTAATTCTAAGAAGAGTAGATCGAGAAGCTTGTACCACAATTCTTGACCTAACTCTCTTTCACAAGACATGTCCCTTTCCTCTATGAATATCATGTTTATACTATTTATAGTAATTCTATCAGTATCTATAAGTATAATAATGTAGATGAGAATCTATCCATAAAAATGAGGACAAGATTCTACCCAAAAGGATGTGGACATGGATTTCCTTATAAAGAGTAAGCCAACATGGCATAATTGTATGGATGAGAATGATCCATGTTAGATAATGTGTTGAAATGTGGTCCATGCATGGTGGCACATGTTTTTCGTGGCATGTTTTGCATGTTCAAGTTTGACGTAGTGGTGGTGCTATTCATGACCATGCTACAATTATTTAGCATGTCATTGTTGTTGTCGTGCTTTGTTGACTTGCTATCATTATTAGCATGTGAAATATCTAAACATAAGTGCCAATGATGTTTTTGGCACAAGGTCTATCTTTGGTTTCTCTAGTGTTGATTCAAATTTTGGTGCAAAATGGAGTTACACTTTGCGTTAGCTACACTACAACTTCATATCTAAAGCTTGCATTAAATCCAACAACTGAATTTAGAAAACTGACATCTGTAAGAAGTAATGTTGGTGAGTGAAAACATATTTATTGTTGGAATACTTACAACTTAATAAGATCATATAAATCTCAAACACAGATTCTTTTACTTATAAAATTCTATATATTTCCATGAATTAACAAGAAGACATATCCACAACTTTTTTTTAATGTGGAGAAATATGTAAATAATGTTAAAAACAATGAAGTTAACAAGTATAAAAAGAAATTACTATTTGAAAAAATAATGATCTACTCATTATTGAAAACTAATGGAAAAGTATATTAATGGAGTTCGTTATACATATATTGAAACTTCAAATCACAATGGTCATATTTTAGTAATAGCATAATATATACTCTTAAAAATGATAAGTTTGATTAATGGTAGAGTAGATCAGAAATCCAAATTATTATCATATGAGATTCTCGGTAAATGAAGTTCAATTAAATTCAAAGGAAAAATATTTTCAAGACACTTGAAGCTCTCAATTAAATTTAATGGAAAGATATTTTTAAGACACTTGAAGCTCAGTTAAATTAAAGGGAAAAATATTTTTAAGATAATTGAAGCTCAATTAAATTCAAGAATTAAAATTTCCACTATAAATGAGAAAATTGGAAGAAGAAACTAAATTATATAAACATATGATAAAAATTGTCAGCAACCAACATTGAATTAGAAGGGTAAAATTAAACGACACTATCTAAAGAAGAAATTTTAAGAATGAAAGAATAGAAACTACTTAAAATTATTAGTTTTCACAAGAGGGTTAAGACTCATTGTCCTTAATGAGTATGAAAGGGGAAGATATATAATAATGTTGCATATGAATTTTATGTAGAATCAAGGATAAATTAAAAAAAAACTGGGAGACAACGATGTTTTAAAGTTAACATTCTAGGCCACACTTTAAGAAAAATGAAAATGGTGACTTAGAAAATATAGTGCGGTTTCATTTTCCAATCTATTAGTGATTATTGTAATACTTTTTTATTCATATAACACATTATTAGATGCACACTATTTATATAATGTGCACACTATTTATTATTAGATGCACTATATATATATATATATATATATATATATATATATTTTGAGTTGCATGTCAAAGAAAATGTCTTCAAAATATTTCCTTTTTTATGAGAAAATTGTTTAAAAAATATGCGTAAGGATGCCAATTTTCAACTATGGTCTAATAGTTAAAAATTGAAAAAGGTTCGAATGCTCTTTATCCTTTTCTCATAAAAACAATTGTAAACTAAGGTCGTCATCTATAGTGCCTTATCATTTTTTTACTAGCAATTTAAAACATGTTAGTCCCTTATACTCTTATAAATTGGTAAGCATGGATATACATAGAATCAAGATTGTGAACTTGTGTTGTAATCGGTTATCCATATTGTCTCTAGTAATTTATTAAATGTAAAAGT
>ML840173.1:0-12266 GCA_009831015.1 Picea engelmannii | reverse complement strand
TGGGTGGTGCATGAACATTTGCTTTTGTGAAGTCAAAATATAGAAGTAAGAAAGAAAATTGGTCGCTGTACTTGTCTCTTGTTTGGGAAGGAAATGCAACGTGTTCATCCAATCCAATTTTGGAAAGACATTTGTACCTTTGAATAGTCTTATGAAAGTATGCTTGCATTTAAAAACAAAGTTCTAAAATAATCAAAACTTATTGTGAGTGTCTTCTTTCTGAAATCTCGTCAACTCTTTGACATCTATATGAAAATGACTATTTAAATTTGTATATGGGATCCACTTTAGAATGAAAATATTTAGTTTATAAACAAGGCTTGCATTGTATCCATGCATTATTGTTTCCCTTTTGAACAACAATTTTATTTTTGTGTGACAAAACTTGTAGTTACATTGTCAAATTATTTGCCAAAATAGGATTAGTGTTTTGTTTAAAACATCAAGAGATCAAGACTACCCAACTCAATTTGATTGGTCATAGAGACATGCGGGTATTTTGAATACAATTTGATCTTATTTCACTCACACATCCTCAAGTACTAGAATGATCCAATTGTTAACTTATACATAATGGATAAGTTTGATTCAATTTCTTAAACTCTTTATTTCTTTTCTATTCATTATTTGAGTGTTTCTTGAACATAATGTGTTATTTCAATTTTCAAGATCGAAAAAATAAATCAACCACAATCTAGTTTTTTAGTGCATGATCACCATTGTCCTTGATCTTTTATTTTTTTAGGAAACTCTAGAACAACATCATACAATTTTGGAAGAGATGATATTGCAATTTTTTTTACCAAATAAAATTGCACAACATAAAAGAAAAATCAACAATATAATGACTAGAGATAGTGTAACACATAATACTTTAAACCATAAATTGTGCTAGGTTGTATTTTTTCATGTCTAAAGGTGTTGTCACTATGCATATGCAACATACTTGAGGTTTTTAAAATAAATGTAAATCATATTTTAAATGTCAAATGTTTGAATTCTCAATTTTAACATCACTTATTTTCAAAGTAAATATTAATAACATAAAGATAATATTGATATGGAATAGGTGCAAAAAAATCCCATAAAATGCAAAGTATGATATTAAATTTATAGTGTGGTAGGAACATAGAACTCTTTCATATAAAAAAATATTAGATATATGTACAAAGAAATAAAGGTAAAGTAAAAGATAATAACATATAATGTTAATTACAATGAAACTATATATATATATATATATATATATATATATATATATATATATATATATATATATATATCACTAATAATGTAGTAATAATGAGAACTATGCTAACATGGATTCAAATCCTTTACAATGCCAATGTAGTTTAGTTAAATCCTTTACAGTGCCAATGTAGTTTAGTATAGTGGTATCCCATAAAATAGTAGGCTGGTCTATTCTTAAGAAGCAATTAGGAACATGTGTATACTAATTAATATTTACATATAGTATAAACACCACTTTTATCATCATTATGAATCATTTTTGTTCTTAATTTTTACATAACACTTTATTTTAAATTATATTAAATTTAATTAATTATGAAAATGAATTTACAAATTTTGTTATAAAGCAATTTTTTTTGTTAAATATAATTTAGAGCAACAATACACTAGTAAGTTTAAGAATTGAATTAAGATAATGTATCAAAAACCATGAAAAAAACCATTTATATCAAGATAAAAAAGAAGTCATTTACATGTTACATAATATTCTTCTTGAGAATTTCTACTAATTTTATTATTTCATTGATTAATAATTTATTCAAATATACATTGTATGAATATATGTTTAAATGTATTCACTTCTCAATCCCTTTCCGAATAAAGATTATTATAGTGATTGCTTTGTAACTTTTAATAGATATGGTTTGAAAAATGCTTCTTAATAATTTATTACAAGAGCCATTCATCGATAGGGTAGTCTAATATGACCATAGGATTTTCTATCTATATTTATAGAGAACTCTAGTTAAAGTTTGTTCATGAATATTTGCTTTATAACTTTTAATAGATATGGTTTGGAAAATGCTTCTTAATAATTTATTACAAGAGCCATTCACCGACAAGGTAATCTAATACGACTATAGGATTTCCTATCTATATTTATAGAGAACTCTAGTTAAGGTTTGTCCATAAATATTATAGCTATGACAAACTTAAAATGACAACCCCAAATGAACGAAGTTGTTCAACATTTCTTTTTTCTCTAAACATTAATAGAATAAATTATTTCTTTGTTTTATAAATGCTAACCAAATAAGTTACATAAATTGAAAAAAAATATATAAAACACAACCATCCATGCAAAAGGCCAATTCCAACGACAACATAAAACACTAGTGTGAATCAAATAGAGAAACCGAATTTATAGTCCTGTGAATGTTATTCTTACTAAGATTATGTAACTTCGTATTGTTAAGCTTTTTGGCTAGAGTTACATAGCAATAAAGTAGAAGGACGTGTTAGGATTTTTTGGAATGCCCAAGACATAATACTACTTATTGCATTTCCCGCATTGTAAATAATGTCGTCTCTTAAGACTTCACCTATTATCATGTTCCATTGAAATTTCACACGCTTTGACACTTAAAGCACAAAGAACTATTTAACTCATTTTTACAATAATGAACTATGAAAAAACTTAGTTCCGTATATGCAAGTAAAGTACATAGAATAGAAAATAAGGTTTTTGTGTTTGTTATCCCAGCCGTTCATTTTTAAAAAGATAAACTTTGGAAAAACGTGGTGTATCGTATGCAAGTAAAGTGTTCCTAGTATAATGTGCTTGCATTTGGACCACAAACCAATCCACTTTTCCAAAAATGCATGTTGTCCACCTGGCACGTCTATCTTAAGTGCTTGTCACCTGTATTGTGAGTGCTATGACCAAGACATAGCACGTGGTCAACACCTTCAATTACATATTCGATGGTGTAGGACAATCATGAAACTGTTCCTTCATTATGTTTATGAAAATGGAAGGTGGAGTGACTTGAGTAAATATAGAATACTAGTTCATGTGTTTTCATGTTTTCCAAACATCTAAGAACTCCTGCAAATGGAGGCCATTGTTGGAAGCTGTCATGTATTGCTTGGAAGGGCAAGCACTGCCTTGGATATTTATGGTGGACATAAGAAATATGGTTTCAAAGTTAATGGGGAATTATGACGGGAAGATGAAAACTCAAAGGGGGCGATGGTCCAACGTTGTCAAACAAAACATGGGTTATTTTAAGTAATGAACGCACAATGAAATAATCGTTCTCAGTAATGAAATATTAGGGGACAGATACATATAAGAGGTTTCATGACAATCCAATAGATACTTCAGAAGATCAACATTTCTCATGGCTGCAAGAAAGAGTTGGTGTTTCTGAAAGATTTGGTGATTAGTATTGAGCCTATCATCAAGAAGATTCAACAATACTGCCTTATATCCAACCAGGAGAAAGATAAGGCTTTATTATATAACCGATGGATTAAAAAGTTGGACATGCTTCTCCAAAAATCATTAATTATGGTGCAACAATGCATAATACCAACTCAAAACTTGTTTTCTCCATATTGACCCAGCCTAAAGATCGCCTGTTTGATTTCATCTATCACCAGACATCTGCAATTGTCAGTTTTCATTTCCCTAGAGGTAGAAATTCAGAGGGACCTAGAGACCCTTGGGCAAATTAATGAAAGCATTAAAGCCTTGTATTCTCTTCATTGACTTCCCAAGCCGATCTTGCTCCAACGACCACCATAAGGGTGAAGTCAATCCATGAACCTATTAGACAAGAGAATGCCATTGAAATTTTGTACAAGTTGGTGATAGATGATGCAAAAGATAAAATCATTGGCGTACATGGCAAGGTTGGATAGAAAAAACCTTTGCTTCTCATAACACTCTTCCACTGCGAAAAGGTGCACAATCACTTTAGTGATGACTTATTTCTTTGGCTTGGATCATTGCTTTGGCTCACTATTTCTTAGAATCCATCTTTTTCCTTTATTAGGAATGAACTTTGTAGATAAATAGTTGTACAAAGTGATGTATATTTCCTTCCAGAACTGGATGAACAAGATGTAAAAACATGGTTAAATCATAGGCTACAAAAGAATAGGAAATTTGTGTTATTCTTAGATGATGTATGCAGAGACTGTGATAAATTGTTGAAGAGATTGGGTTCATGAAGGGACGGTGAGAAATTTTTGAAGGGATGGAGGGTACTTCCTTTATGCTTGGAACAAGAAAGGATGGAAGGAAATACCTTTGATATGCACATGCTAGTAGGATTGTGGTGGCTATAGCTCTCCATGGAGTTGGAAGGGTTGTTTTTGCACCCTCCACTGATGCAACTCCTTTTTCTTATCCTCTAGCTTGGGTATCTGCCTTTGTGTTTGACTCTGTTCATACCTTGGTACCTGATTCTTACTATCATAAGGTCACATGCCCTAGGTTCCGAATGAACTATTATGGGTATGAGTGGTTCAAATATTTTTCAAGGGCTAGTGAAGGGAAGGTCCTGAATGAAATCCCTACCCGCATAGTGTGAGGATATATCTTCAACATCAGTGAAGGTGAAAAAACTACCAAGGAGACTCAATAGCATCAACACAATTTTAGAATGTGAAGATGATGACATGATGGGAAGGAAACCTCCATTGGATGCACAATATGAATAGTTGGGAAGGAAAACTAAACTCCAATGGACATGCAATATGTAGAGCTAGAGACTATTAAAAAGACTATTACATAGTTCTAGGTAAAGATCAACCATCAACAGTTGAATCAACAAAGCGATAAGCACCCATCCTTTAAAAACACGTATGTCGATTCACTTGCTTGCCTCCATTGTTGGACACAAATTTTCACCAGGAAGTAGAAACAAGAACGTGTGAAGAAGCAAGAATGTATGCTGGAAGCACCGAACACACATGCAGAACCACCAAACACGTATCTCCTACATGACAGGGGTCAAAACAAACTTGATATGAGGCAAAATAAGGCCTCAAAGTTGAATCTTAGGATAAAAATAAAATGATCTTGAATTTTGTTAGAACTTTGGGTTAACATCCTAAGAGACTAATGTAAAATAGGAAAATCGGTTCATATACTAAACAAGGGAATTAGCTGCAAAACAACTAGTCCATGCCTCAAACAATTAATATGAGGATGTTGTAATTTTAGGGGATGTTGTAATTTAATTATGTATGTACAATTGCATACCAATAAGTACAAAACAATCACAACTATTTTTTTTCAGAATGCACATATTAAAGTAGTACAAATAAGTAATATTTACATATCCGTTGTTAAGAGAGGACTACCATATTTAGTTTTACAAGATAATATATGAATCTACATTATAAAATTATTTGTATACAAGTACATATGAATAAGTTCAAATGAATCACATAGTTTTATGTCAGTATGTAAAGTTTTAACCATCCATTCTAGGCATGACTTGTATCCCTTAAATTCAAAATATCACTGAATAAGATTGACATATCCGCCGTAGCTAATAGTGGACTACTGTATTAGAGTCCCAAGAGAGTCTATGATTCAACATTATATATATTTGTGTGTATACAAATGCATTCCAAATAGTGAAAGTTTAGGACAATAGGTAAGCCATCCGATGTTCACCCCGTTACCAAGAAGAGCCTACCATACACTATATGCGTCTTCTTTCCACACATCTTGACACTATATATTAAATACAGACCTATGAAATACATTAGATGTGAAATATATCAAATATCAAGCAGTAAGTTGAATACTAGAAGGTTCTTAAAAACATTTGATATCATTGGCTGAGCTTCAAATTCAAAGTCGATAGATTTTCAAATTCAACCACAGTGTGCGCTTGGAAGAGCTAGAACTTTCCAGTAGTGTCATGAAGGAGATCCCCAAAGTTTCGTTGATCGAGTATAGGCGGTTTACCTAGTTAAACCAAAAAGTGTGGTACGTTAAGTGGAGAACCCTAACTTTACATTTGAAGGGAGTGTTTCCTGCTCTTACCAACCCATTGCTTCAACCAGGAAGATGTAGGGTAGGGTCATGTGCTTTCTTGCTAGTGAGGTGTCCTACAGAGACAATAATCCATGCCTTCCACTTGATCCTTCCACTCAATAGAGATCATAACTGGTGAATTCGTTATTTTTTTATAATTTAAGAGATTTAGTAACAATGCAATAAGAAGGTCCCTACAAGATTAGTAAGATCTTAAGCATAAAGCATAACCCTATGGCCGAGTGCCAAAATCCTTCCCTCCCAAGTTCAATATTCATCCTACAAGAGCGGGTGTTTTGTCTCTTTTCTAGCTTGAGCTACTCGAGATTTCATGCTTTCAAATAAAGTCATAAAAAACACAAAAGTTAGGAGCTCTAAAAATAACTTTGTGGAGTCAAAAGTAAGAAATATGATTTCTTTCTGAGATACAAAATAATGTGTTCTCACTTCTCATTGCTGGACATCCCAGTATCATTGGTCCAGTCGATCAATGACCTATCACATTTGCAAAAATAAAATGAAAAACATAAGTGGAAGATGTAATTCATATTTGACCATACTTCTACACTGAATTTTTTGAGAATTAATTGAGCTCATACAAATTCTATAATTCTCTCTCTCTCTCTCTCTCTCTCTCTCTCTCTCTCTATATATATATATATATATATATATATCATGAATATATATGGCATACCAAAAATTACTTAGCTCCATGCTCGAGACCTTTTGAGGTGAATCCCCATTCATTCACTATCATCGACTCGCAGGAGGAATGGAACAAAAGTACATTATCCCCGAAGAAATCCCTGAAGTTTATTGGCCCCGTGGGGACTTGAATTTGGTTGTCATTGATAAAAACAATTATTAACGGGTTAGGATTAATGACTGAATCCTGTACGCCTCCTATCCCTGCAGGCAAATATTAATATTAGACATGGCCAAGAGAACTACAGATACATGATGACAACGCATGAGTGTGTATGCATATTGGTAGCTTCAACTAAGACATGAGATTAATATTGTTTCTGTAGTATCAGAACAATATGTTCCTTCATTCGATATTCCTTGGCCTCCTACTACTACTGCCACTCCTACTGCTTGAATGTTACTGAGTTCATTATAATTACCCATTTATTGATCTAGATCTGGAATTGAACATGGAGAAGGATGTCAAGGTGGATAATTGTAATAAGTATGCAATTCAACATGCATTTCAAGATTTCCTTCGGTTCTCATACATTGTTATTGTATTGTTTTAGAATGCAGAGAATAGCTTGCTCCATTATATCAGGTAAGTTCATCTTCCCTACTCTTTTCATTTTCATTTAAGCCGTGTAAAAAAATTCCAGTTTATATAAAATAAATTTGATGCTTTTGAATGGTTATTGCAATAATAAAAATTTAAAATCAATTTTTATTTACATTTGAGAATTTGAAAGTTCTTTTATATAAATAATAATAGATATAATCTGCTGAAGTTTCTAGGGTTTTCTCTGCCAAGAAGTGCTTAGACGCGACGTTGTTCTCAGTTCCTGATATCAGATCAAGTAAAAAGAAATGAATGAAAGATGGATAAAGCATGTTTAAAATATATATATATTTGTTTTTTTTTTGTAATTTGGTCGTAAGGGAAAAGCCAAGATAGACTGGAAATTGAAGGAAAAAAATCTCACAATGAAGATAGTGCACACAACCAAAACCTTCACACTCGCAAACAATAAGAAAGCTCGAACACAAAATTTCTGGAGTGGGCCATCGGATCTAGAAGTGACAATATTACAAATTTCTAACCCTACTCGACGTATTAAATATGTTTGGTTATAAGGTGAAATAAATAATATATAATGTTTATGATGACTGTCAATTTTTATATTAAGAAGTCATGTGTCACTTAAAATACAATAGGTGTCATTGAAAAGGAAACACATGTCACTAAAAAGGAATTTATGAATGGTCTTTCTGTAGGGAAAATTGAACTTCATTACCCCGATGACAACTGCGGCCTGACCAATACAACAAAGATAAACATCCTAGAAATTTAGCAAAACACATATGTAGGATTTTTCATGTAAACATAAACACAACCTGTGCTTTCGAAATATACTTGGTTTTCAACAATATCGTACACGTTCATCGTTCCGTTGTAGAATATGGTGAGCTGGGAAGCAGATGGTCTGTTTGGGGGACATATGGTGCAGTTATATTCTATAGGTGAGGGGCATGAAAAAATTGATATGGAGTTCCTAGGAAATGTTTCTGGAAAGCCCTACGTTTTGCACACAAACATTTATATCAATGGTCCAACCAATAGAGAGCAACAATTCTATTTATGGTTCAATCCAACAACATATTATCACAATTACTCAATTCTCTGGAACCCTCAACAAATTGCGCAAACTATCTCTATCTCTATCTCTTACTCGCGTGGTTTGACATTCAATACATTTAGACTTTTAATTTATTTTAGATTCAATCTAATTTTACATTATAGTGACTGATATATGCATATATTTATGAACTATTTTTTTCAGTATTTTCATTGATGGTTTACCAATCGGAGTATTTGCAATCAATGAAGACATAGGTGTGCCATATCCGAATCAACAGGAAATGAGAGTGTTCTCAAGCTTAATGAGAGTGTTCTCAATCTTATGGAACATAGACCAATGGACAATTCAAGGGGGGCGGGTTAAAATAGATTGGTCCCCCAAAGTGCAACCCATCACAGGTTCAGAGCTGAGAATCTAGGTAATGTTACGTCTCATACTCCAAGCAAACATGAAGCACTTGACTGGTCAACTCTAGAGAATGTGGGAATAAAAACACCCATCTAAGGTTAGTTAGAATAAATTCCATGAAGGAGAGAGTACAGTACCTGCAATGTGAGGTCTCCCAAAGTTCACCAAGTAGGTAACATATCCCTGCAAAACTGTTTCCAAGATCCAATAGTAAATAGTTATATCAATGGAATTCTTAGTATTTCATTACCTAGCTTGAAAGAAAAACATTAATCTAGATATCAAATGTATCATGGAAAGAATACTCACGACTTAATCAGTGAAATTATCAGTTTTTCTAGTCTCTAAGAACTTTAGCGGATTCTAAATCACTTGTAGATTTGAAGAAATCCGCAGATGAAGAAGCTTAGCTTTCATTATTGATTTGTCCCCATAAATATGGAAACATTGAACATGATTTGTTGTAACTTGGTTTCTTTCACATTTTGGTAATACTTTCACATTTTCTAGTTCCATGAATTCATTTCTCCCGTGTAATTGAGTCCATATATTCATTTTTGCTTGTTGTTGTGATAAATTGAATCGATATATTCATTTTTGGTTGCTGCTCTGAGAGCTTGTACAAATTTCTAAATCTGAAGGATCTCCCACTAGACCGAGAATGCATCTAGGTGGCATGGCCGATGGATCACCAGGAAATGAGGAAATGGAAAGGCGGTGAGCCGCCGTGGTTGTGCATGCAGCTTGCCATGCCACTAGGGATGGCATCATTAACTGCAACAATTGTCAGAAACAAACAAATTCACAAATTTGATTTTTTAAATTCATTTTTTATTCGTGAAAATTCATAAAAATAAATCGCATACACTGGGGCAATCATGTCACATCAACGACCTCTAAACGAATCAAAATTTTGATTTGTAATATTTAATAATATCAAAATAAAATTATTTAAAAACTAAATCAAGATAATAAGAAATTTCAAAGAAAAATTAGGTTAAATAAATCAAGGTGATTATGAACATAGGTTATCCAGTGCATTATATTCGATCCCGTCTACAAAACCAACCAAATAATATAACAAAATGAACCCATTAATAAGCGATCAACCATCGTTGACCACCAAGCGAAAATCTATAGTCCCCTCCTTGGCCAGAGGCAGGGACTAATAATACTAATAAATGTTCTTAACTCATAAATGCAAGAAAAGGCATGAGAACGATACTTTGAATCTAGATATGTTTTTGGATACTAATCATACAAAGATTTATTTCATAAAAATCAAAGATGTATTTCATAAAAATTTAGTGCATGTTTAAACCAAAATCTTTAATTTATTGATGCAACCCCCCCTACTCCCTCCATAGGGTTGCGTAACCTCCCGGTCAAAGGATCTCCGATTCTTGAGTCTGATGACTCTTTGAAACCTTAATGGTTTCCTTGTGTATCAAGATACAAGCCCTTTCGGCTTCTTGGTGCAGGTTTGACAACAACCTGTGACCTTTCCTTTCGCTCTACTGTGAAAACTTAGAGTGTTGGCGTTAGCTCCTTTTTAGATAAAACCTCTCTTGATGTGACCTCGGGCTATGACCACACGATTGCGGGTGCACCCACAAGTGGTTTGGAGTCAAACTAATTTTGAGCCCGCAATGCTCCTACAACTTCCACGTATCCCCTTGACGGAACCACGGTTTGAATTGCGGCCCGCCCTCAATATCTTAAACTCCTTGCAATTTTTGTCCCCACAATACTACGAGATCGTCGATCTCACGATATTGATGATAACGCCTAAATCGATGATCAGATTTGTGCCCTTCGAATCTACGGACCATATCTACTTCCTCTGAATCAATGGTCAATATCTCTTCGTAATTCCAGACTTCAGGAATTCAAAATCTCAAACCCAACTTCCTTCCATATGTCAATCCTCTGGAACTAGCAATCTACAGACACCTGTCCTGCTAATCAACGACCCTTCCTTCACTTCGGGTGTTTGACCATTCAACTCGGATCAACGGTCCAACGACCCTCTTCTTGATCGACGGTCGATATCTCCTTCGGGTCTTTGGACTTCTGAGATCTCAAATCTCAAACTTCCTTTTCCCCAATGGCTTTTACTCGGAGTTTGTAATCCACTGACGTGTGTCCTCCTGATATAACGATCGAGGATTACTTCGGGACTTTACCCGAAATGCATGGATCTACGCCACGTCCCTATTAGATCTGACAACTGCAAATCACTTCAGGACTTTACCCAAAGTTCACAGATTCGTGCTACATCTCCCTTAGATCTCACGGTCTAGATCTTACTTCAGGTCTTCGCACTCTGGTGATTTCAGTTCTCAAACTGAAAAACCCACTTCAACTTCCCCAGAGATCGATATCTGCTGCCAAGTGTCTCCTCATAGATCGATGATTCTCATCTCTTCGGGTATTCGGGCTTCGAATGTTTCAATGCTTCAACCTCCGCCTTCCTCTGGATCCTCTGGCCTATCGACACGTAACCTCCTCGATCAACGATCCAGATTCACTCTGGCCCTTCGGCTCTCTGTGCTTCGGGTGTTTCAAGTTTCAAACTTGCTTCCTCCTGGACTTCACAATATCTAATGGTCCAGATCCTCTCTGACGATTCGATGCTTAGAGTTCACCCCGAACAATATTCCGACTCAGATTTTCTCTTGCGATCGGATGGTTGAGGTTCTACTTTGGGTTTCCGGCTCTTCGGTCTTCGGAAACTTTGAGTCTCAAACCTTAATAGGTTCTCCCTCCTGTGCATGCAAGGCGTTAAGGTGCGCACACCTTCCACATATCAGACGATTGTTGATCCTTTGTTGCGTGATCTAACGACCACTGCTGCTCTTCTCTCCTGAGCTTCTGATCTTCTTCCGACTTAGAAGATTTATCAGTCTCCAAAGGCTTCAAACCTTTACTCCTCCTATGAGTCCGACTCGAGGCTCTCGTCAAGACTTATGAAAAGTGTCATCCCTCCTGATCTTTGTCCTTAAAGGATTTCGACTTCCCACACACACCTTGCATTCTCGGGATTTAGATAACTTAGATCAAATCATTTCTTGAAAATAAATTCTTCTCGCCCTCCTGGCATTCCTTTGCGTTGGTTCTTTGAATCTTGGTCGCTCCTCGATGTTGTGCACACCTTGCACCTTGTATAATTTTCCCTTGTTCTCTCTTTGAACTTCCCTGAGTCAATCCGAGATTCAATCGACACACTCCTTGCATTCGAGATGCACACCTTGCATATGAATGTCAGAAGATAAACAATTGAAACTCATCCAGTTTTGTCACAAACTCATACAGTCAATCTCTCAAAAAATCATACATGAACGAAAATGAAACATAATCACACACACATAATATCACATTCATTCATTCATACATCAAATGAACACAATCCAAGATTTGAGACAATTATTTCTGTTCTATTCATTCATGAAAACAAATTACATAGTGTTTCTTCTACTCTACTTTGTTCTCCTACA
>ML840172.1:25292-42194 GCA_009831015.1 Picea engelmannii | reverse complement strand
TTGGATTACTTAAGACAGACAGTCATAGGGTTGCCTAAGTTCATAGTAGAGAAGCATGACCCTTGCAAGGGTTGTGCAATGGGAAAATATGCCCGGAGACCATTTCCACTGAGCGAGCACGGATCCAAGGGAGTATTGGATTTGATTCATTCATAGGTATGTGGTCCGATGAGCATGGAGTCAGTGAGTGGCTTCAAATATTTTGTTATGTTTATTGATGACTACTACAGGAAAACCCGGATTTACTTCTTGAAGGCCAAAGATGAGGTCTTCGACAAGTTCTAGGACTTCAAGGCTCTAGTAGAGAACCAAACTGGCAGGAAGATTCGGGTTTTGAGATCTGACAACGAGGGTGAGTACACCTCCAAAGAGTTTGTGGATTATTGTGCAGCAGCGGGGATCAAGAAGGAACTCATACTTCCCTACGATCCTCAACATAATGAAGTGGTCGAGAGGAAGAACAGGACTATAGTTAGAGCAGCACGGGCGATGATTCATGATCATGATTTTCTATTGTTTTAATAGGCAGAGGCTACTCGCATTGTTGTATACTTACAGAACAAGAGTCCCCACACAATTCTGGGGAAGTTGACACGCGAGAAGGTATTTAAAAGTACCAAAACGAATGCGAGTCATCTTCGCGTCTGGGGAAATGTATGTTACTATCATGTCTCTTCAGAGAAGAGGACAAAGTTGGAACCCACAATGGATAAGGGATTACTTGTTGGATATAGTGAGGCTTCCAAAGCCTACAGGATCTTTGTGCCAGCACGCAAGAAGATAATAGTGTTTAGGGATGTACATTTCGAGGAGGAGCGTGCATTGAGGAGGTCTAGAGACTTGCCATCACAGGAGCAGCAGGGACAAGACTCGAGAGTCAAGATTGAGGAGGCACAAGGTCAAAGCACAGGATCACAAATTCAGACATAGGGTACTGGTACAGGTACAAGTGTTAAGAGGGGGGTTGTTGGACAGGTTCATTAAGAGCGAGATGATGAGGAGGAGGAGGAGCGTGATGCAGTGCCACAGGAGCAGGATACTAGGCCAAGGCCTAAGTGGTATAAGTCCACAGTTAGTGATTCTAAACTGGCAGGGCTTCCAGAGAGAGACTTTAGATGAAGTAAACCACCAGATAGACTTGGGTACATGGCATTAATGACACAACTTATTGATGCATAGCCTTCCACTTATGAGCAGGTTGCACAACATGGAATGTAGCAAGAGGCCATGATGGAGGAGTATGCTTCCATCCTGAAAAATGATGTATGGGAGGTGGTACCCAGGTCAAAAGGGAATAAGGTGGTTGGATTCAAGTGGATCTACAAGGTCAAGCATGCAGCAGACGGAAGCGTGGATAAGTACAAAGTATGCTTCATGGCCAAGAGGTTTTCACAACAAGAGGGAATCAACTATGAGGATAATTTTGCCCCAGTAACCACATATACATCAATCAAGACTGTTATTTATTTAGCATCAAATATGGGTTGGTGTGTTCACCAGATGGACATGAATACTGCCTTCCTCAATGGAGTTGTTGAGCATCCAGAGGGGTTCAAGGTCGGTGACAAAGAGACGCGTGTTTGCAGATTGAGGTGAGCCTTGTATGGGCTCAAGCAAACACCTCAGGCTTGGTACTCAAGGTTTGACAACTACTTGAGAGATATGGGTTTCGAGGGGAGCGAGGAAGACCTAAATGATCCAGTGGATCTCGGTGGCCAACCACCTTTTCCACTGAATCAACATTTCGAGCCTATGGTTTTGATCAACCATGATATTCACCCTTTTAATGGGGAATGGAATGTAATACCATCTTCATTTGTTAATTACAGACATCATGTAATGATCTTATGTGCATGCCTACATTATAGCATTAATGCACCGGATCCCATTAGAACTTTGCAATTAAGCACGCTCGGGCTAGAGTAGTACTAGGATGGGTGACCGCCCGAGAAGTCCTGGTATTTTACATGCCTATGGAATTTTATAAACTTAGATTAATTTATCCCACGTGCATCATAGGAATTGTTCTCCTCTCACTCTCTCATATATAATTGAGGTGAAGGAGTTCATTTAAGCATGCAATGGAGTGTGATATAAAGCTTGTTGTGAATGAAGCGTAACCAACATCTCTTTCTCTTCAGAGATAAGCTATTTGATTCTACCAGTTTGTGTTCTACATTGTTTTTCTATTTGATTAAGTAATAGAAGTTGGGTTTCACTATATTTATTTGTTCTTTTCTATATTTTTGCTTTTGTCTCATTTCGTTCTCAACATAATTTGGATCAATGGTATCATAACAATCTGCTCCTTGTCATTTCTCAATACATGTCCCAAATGAAGTCTATAGAGAGTTGGGTTTTGAGCTAGTTTCTATTAAGGGAAACTGCTCTTTCCAACCCAAGTGACCTCCCATCGTGGAAGAAAAGAGAGATGGCAAAGCAATATATCCTTTCAAGACGTTGCTCGAGGAATCCCTCGTGCGACAGAGGAACGAAATGATGGACAACTTTTCTCAGATCCTGCAACGACTACTAATGGCGACTGAGGCATCTTCGACAAGCAGCCATTTCAAAGGTGCAACACCCTTCATGGTACAAGTAAATTTTGATATCCCCTTATTTGAAGGCTGGATAGATGCAGATGCTCTAGAAAAATGGTTGAATTTACTATAAGGTTATTACTATGTCCAAAAAAAATTCGACAGTAAAAAGATCACCTTCGCGCTCCTTAAATCCCTTCCCCATGTTAGATCTTGGTAGGAAGGTTACTGGGAGAGGTACATCACAGATGAATCTGCACCATTCAGGCGAGAACCCACTTGGTCAGCCTTTGTAGATTCCCTAAAGGAAGAGTTATACCCTGTCAGAAACTAAGATGACCAATACATGAGATGGACAACTCTACGTCGGAAAAGAGACCAAACGATGTCGGAGTACACTAACATCTTTAATACCTTGCACTTAAAGTTGGGTATCAAGGACTTTGAGCTTTTGAAGTACCACAGTGGTCTACGCAGGTACATCCAAACATAAATGGATTTACTGGCTATCTCCTCACTGGGATTTGTTTATCGATATGCAGTCAAAATTGAGCAGAAATTCAAGCAGCAGAGTAAGTGGGAGTTCGGGTTTGAAAATATGCGACAACGGAAGCATAAAAAAGGAAATCCTAACTCACAGAATGAAGAACAGAGTGAGGAAGGCCAACCTCAAAAGAGCCAGTCCAAGATGCAGGCAAAGAAGGGTAACGGGAAGTCTAAGAAAGACACTAGAAAGCGGTGTGAGTTCCACAACAACCCTTGGCACAACACTGATGAATGTCACTCGAAACAGTAATTAGTGGCCAAGCTCAAAGAAAAAAAATCAGAACCTGACGCGGACTATGATTCAAAGCACAATAAAGGGAAACAGATCATCGATGCATAACCCACTGCTACCATCACAACAACAAAAATACAACCAGAAGAACCAGAGGAGCTTGAGGAAGGGGAGTGTCTCTTCCACTCGCAGATGTGGGTAAAGGGGAATCCACTACATTTCATTGTTGACAGCGGGAGTCAGAAGAACTTGATCTCAGCCAAGTTTGTCAAGATATTGAAGCTGCCAACGATGCCACACCCCCAACCATACACCATCGGATGGTTGAGTCGGGGACGAGACATTTGTGTCAGCCAACAGTGTCACATGTCCTATGGCATCAATCCCTTAAAGGATGAGGTAGTCTGTGATGTTTCCCCACTTGAAGTTTGTGATGTTCTTTTAGGACAACCATATATGTGGAAGCGTCACGCTATCTATGAGTCTCGGCCCCGCAGTGCAATTGTTACTCTAAGAGGTCATCTCTACAGGGTACCAGAGGTAGTTTCGACTATTATCTTAACAAAACAGTGTCACAAAGTAATATCTCATACCACAAAGTTTAGCCTCTTCGCGATCCAGTCAGAAGGTGAACAGAAGGACACTACGACCACTACAGCCTCATCCCATGACGTTTCTATCCAACATAAGCAGGTCGCCAAGATTGGAGAGGAGCACGAACATAAGGGAATTTTTCCATATGTTCAGCATAGCTCTATTGGCCACGACCCTTTTCAGGTGTGCTTGGGGTTCCCACCAGTAGCCCCCATTGATATATTTGTTCTTGTTGCATCTTCACCGACAGAGTCCTCCCACAATCAGAGCAAGACAAATCATGCACCTAGATCTATTGAATGGATCCAACACCTCCAACATGTTCATGAAATCCTTCCACGGGAAAAGTACAAGCGGGACATCTACTTCAACAAGTTAAGCGATTCACCAAGGTTCAGATTCAGCAGAATTTTTCCCATCTCCGAAGGGAACGTGATGCAATGGGGACCATTTCTTCTTAAGGGGGGAGGAATGATCCAAGTGGATCTCGGTGGCCAACCACCTTTTCCATTGAATCAACATTTCGAGCCTATGGTTTTGATAAACCATGATATTCACCCTTTTGATGAGGAATGGAATGTAATACCATCTTCATTTTTTAATTACAAACATCATGTAATGATCTTATGTACATGCCTACAGCATAGTGTTAATGCACATGATCCCATTTGAACTATGCAGTTAAGCGTGCTCGGGCTAGATTAGTACTGAAATGGGTGACCGCCCGAGAAGTCCTAGTATTTTACATGCCTATGGCATTTTATAAACTTAGATTAATTTATCCCACATGCATCATGGGAATTGCTCTGCTCTCACTCTCTCATATATAATTGAGGTGAAGGAGGTCCTTTAAGCATGCAATGGTGTGTGATGTAAAGCTTGTTGTGAATAAAGCGTAGCCAACATCTCTTTCTCTTCAGAGATAAGCTACCCCATTCTGCCAGTTTGTGTTCTACATTGTTTTTCTATCTGATTCAGTAATAGAAGTTGGGTTTCACTGTATTTCTGTGTTCTTTTCTATATTTTTCCTTTTGTCTTGTTTCGTTCTCAGCATAATCCAGATCACTAAACCTGTATTTTCTTGTAGGGGAGGCACCTCTCACACTGGTTTTGTATGTAGATGACCTATTTCTGACAAGGGACGAGCAACTGATAGTAGATTGCAAGACAAATCTTGCAACTGAGTTTGAGATGAAATACCTTGAGTTGATGCAGTACTTCCTTGGTCTGGAAGTCTGGCAACAGGATGGGCACTTCTTCTTGAGACAGGGAAAGTATACAGTAGATATATTGCACATGTTCAAGATGATGGACTGCAAGCCCATGTTTACACCTCTAGTCACGAACTAGAGGAAGATTGATGCATCAAATTCAAAGGCAGTAGACCCCATTGTTTATCATCAGTTGATTGGATCTCTCATGTATCTTGTTAACACTCAGCCAGATATCAGTTTTGCAGTAAACTCTTTGAGTCGGTTCATGGTGGACCCTCGGAGAGTACATTGGATTGTTGTGAAGCATGTGCTTCGCTACCTTAGAGGTACATTGGAGTACGGGTTATTGTATGAGCGTAGTGGTGGAGTGAGGTTAGCAGGATTTACAGATGTTGAATGGGCAGGGTGTGGAGAGGATAGGAAGAGTACTTTGGGATGTTGTTTCAGTGTTGGATCGGGAATCATATTTTGGTTCAGTAGGAAGCAAAGATCAATGGCATTAAGCTTTGCTGAGGTAGAGTACATGGTTGCTATTTTGGTAGCATGTGAGGCATTGTGGTTGAGGAAGCTACTCTTGGGATTGTTCAGACATGAGTTAGAAGCTATTGTGATTCATTGTGATAATTAGAGGTGCATCAATCTCTTTGAGAATCCAGTGTTTCATGATCATAGCAAGCACATCGATATCAGGTATCACTTCATCTGAGATTGTGTACAGAGAGGAACTATGAGGCTTGATTACATACAAACTGATGAGTAGATGGCAAATATTTTCACCAAGGCACCGAGCAAACAAAAGTTTGAAAAGTTCATAGATCAGATGGGGTTGAGACAGAATCCCTTCCTCGCTAAGAGAGAGTGTTGAAAATGTAGCAAGGAAGGTCTTCCACACATTGCAGCATCCTAGCATGGTGGGGAACAATGAAACATTAGTCAAGTTTATTAATTAAACTTTTCCCTAAATCTAGCTTAGGAAAAGGACTCTTGATGTGTTA
Organism: Picea engelmannii; assembly: GCA_009831015.1. Classification (NCBI taxonomy): domain Eukaryota; kingdom Viridiplantae; phylum Streptophyta; class Pinopsida; order Pinales; family Pinaceae; genus Picea; species Picea engelmannii. The sequence goes on along the minus strand of ML840172.1, from coordinate 36,073 downwards.
TATTCTTCAAATGAATTTATTGAGTACCTTTTCTAAGGTTAAAGTGAAAAATAATTTAAGTGATGGATGTTTTAATCTTACCCATCCATATTGGAGAGTGAGTGAGAGTTAATCTCAACCCTCCATCCTTATGAGATTAGGGTTTCACTTGCTCATGGAAGTTTAAAGAAATTGATTTGTCTAGAGGGGCGCATCATTCATCTGAGAGAGATGGTGAACTTCATTGGAGTGAAGGGACTTTCCTAGGGTTTGTTGGAGAGAGATTGTAGGGAGACTTTTCTTCTACTGTTAATTCCCTGGTTAAAAGTTTTCTACTATGCAAATTTATTTCTGAAAATAACCTAGTTGTAACTAAAAATCAGAAATAGATTGTGGTTTATTTGTTGGGTTTAGGAAAATTCACGGGAAAGTGGCTTCGTGTGTGACACATTTTGATAAATTTCTTCCCATTTCATTGTGTAACTGTATCTACAAAATCATTGCAATGACTTTATCGAATACACTAAATCCTATACTATCAGAGGTTATCTCAAAAGAGCAGTTGGGTTTTCTAGAGAGAAGGGGCATCCAAGATGTGATGGCATAGCCCAATAAGTGTTACATACCATCAAGACAAAGTACAAAAAATATTTCATTATAAAATTTGTTTATCAAAAGCATAAGATAAAACAATTGTTTATTTTTTAGATTCATCTCAACTCACATAGCAATTGGTCCTCTTCATAAACTAAATTGAAGCATGTGATTCCTTTGCAACTTACCCTATCTTGGTTAATGTAGTGTCATATTTGTTCTTCCACCCTATGAAGGGGCTCAAGCAAGGTTTCCCCTCTCACCACTTATTTTCCTTGTAGTGGTAGAGGGGCACATTCATCTTATTCATGTAGAGAAAATGGTAGGTAATTTCCAAGGGATTAAGGTGGAGATGTCATTAGGGTGTCTCATATTCTCTTTGTTAACAACATATTTTTATTTGGAGATAGATCATTCAAGTAAGCCAACCTATATGACAAGATCCTTGGGGTCTTCTACAAAACTACTAGAATGAACGTCAACAAGACTAAATCATCATTCAGATTTAATGTGACTACACGATCTTAGAGAGGTATGATCTAGAAATTCCTACCTTATATTGTTTAAAATTTTGAGCAGAAAGTCGGGTCTATGGGCTTCCAACTCCAACCTAATGACTACAATGTGGTTGAGTGGAACTCATTGGTGGGGAAACTGAAGAAGAGAGTAAACATATGGGTCTATAAATAGATATTTATGGTTGGAAGGTTGGTTCTACTTAAGAGTGTTTGTGATGTTATTCCTATGAATTGGCTTTCTTTGGCTTGTATTCCTAAGCAAATAGTAAACAAGATGAGGAAAATTTCTTTTAATTACCTTTGGAAAGGGAATAAGGAGGGGAAGGTTGCCAATGGGAAAATGGGAATTAGTGTCAAAAACCAAAAGATCGAAAGGGTTATAAAGCACGAGTGTTTATTTTAAAAGACACTAGTTGTTCAAGGAGGATGGAAATTACTAACTAAGCATGGTCTCTAACAATATATCTTAATTAGAAGATATATTTCCCCCTCTTCTACAAAGGACTGGATACGATAGCCAAAAAAGTATCATTGAGGAGGATCCATATTCTAGAAATATTTGATCACATCATTTGACATTATTGGTAGGTTCCTTTAGGATGGGAGGAATGGTGGGAGAAAGACCCAAGATATAAGATTCCACTGGAGCTAAAATTGGAATTTAAAAATAAAAATAAAAAAATTATCTTTCTGATGTGGCAATGCCTTTAGCACACACCCTTTCACTAGATCAACCATGGTTTTATGGTGTAGATATCAAGCTCAACATTAAGGCCCCATTACATTGGAAGGACTTTAAAAGGGGAAATAATAAAAGTAGGATGAGGAGGACAACCTTAAATAGGGAGACAATTCACATACCAATTGTTACTTAGTTAAGTTGAGGTACAATACTCTTTGCCATTCTATAGGAAATGATAGTCCAAAATGGTGGTGGGTGGATCTAAAAGACCCCAGCTCCTCTAAAAACCTATGTTTTCACTTGGTTGGCCCTTTTCCCATAAGATTTTGTCATGGATAATCTAAATGGGAGACTTTGGAGGAACTGCCCTCTTTGCGAAGAAGCCTCTAAATCAGTAAACTACTTGTTCATTCATTGGCATTTCTACAAAGAAATCTAGAATTATGTTTATGGTCTTCTATATGTCAAACTCAGCCGAGAATGATTGTATTAGGAGAAATTTGGGATCTAATTGGGCCTCCTAAGAAAAATAATAAAATAAGAGATAGGAATTGTGAAGGGAGAGGAAAAAAACATTTTTTCACATATTTTCAATTTGTAGTGTAGATACTCATATCCAAGATTTTGAGATTCAATGAGTATTTACACTTCATACATTTTTTAAACCTAAGAGGAAATAAATTGAAATATGTAGAAAAAAATGGTATTTTTTAATTCCACAAATAAGTATCTGCACTTCATACTTTTAATAAACATATGAGTAGATTCATCATCATCTTAAATCTTATTGATTGAAAATAAGCACTTGTTTTTGTTATAAATTTTTATCGAGAGGCTTATTTTAAACCTCAAATTTCCCCTAAAGGATCTAGATCTTTGCTCTAGGGAAATAAAAATTAGGTAAAAGGTGGGATGGAAGCTCAAGCACTCTCTCTTTTAGTTATTTGTTATATCTAGCCCGCTCACAATGAGTCCCTATTCTAGGGGAAGACAGTTAGAACTTCTCAAGTTTTTCATAAGGTGAAGGTAGCATTCCCAAAGGGCTTGACTTGAGAAAAAGATAGACAACCTAAAGGTGCTCAATAAGGGATCCAAACATAGCCCTAGTCTTCCTTGATGGTGTAGTGTTGGAAATATGGAATTTTTTATCACTTTCTTACCCAAAACAGCATGGGTAGTTATTTTAATATAAATAAATATCATTTTTATTAGTTTTGCTAAGTTCTATAAAATTCTTGTAATTCAATAGTTAATATTCTTAATATGGTCTTATTTAATAGTTAATATTCTTAATATGGTCTTATTGGGAGACTTTTTGTATAAAAAATATGTAATTCCTTTTTAAGTAAAACTCGGTACTTCTAGCAAAACAAAAGTATTTGAATTTATATTGCAATTTAAGTTGTATAAAAGGTACATTATAAAAATATATTGTAATGTTAATTTAAGTATATTATGTGTTCAATTATATATGAGGATGATGATGATGATGATTACTATCCACTAAAATCAATTTTTAGTTTATATGACTAAGAAAATTGATAAATAATTGATTTGATTTAATATTTTGTTTTTATGATTGAAAAGATTGCATAGATACTTTTTTAGCTTTCTTTGGTTTTCATGAGTTAACGAGTTATGAAAATCATTAGTATTACGAATATTGTATAATTGAGCCTTAATGTAACATAGGAAGGGTATTTAGAGAGTGTTTTTCATCCTCCACTTTCTTAATATCACAAAGATTACATATTATTTCTTCCCAAGAACGTTTTTAGGTCTTGTCCAAGCCCTCCGTGAGAGTTTGTTCTGATTTTAGCAATATTGATTTTCTTCTTTAAGCTAGCAATAAAAGAAAGATATTTTTTATCTTCTAACTTGGGGTTGATGGTATCTTTATAGTAAATTAACTTTCTTTTATTCTTTATTTCCTCGTGGCATCATAAACTCTCTTTAAATCTAGTAGTAATAGTGGTTTTGATATTATCGAGATTTGGAGTGTCCTCTTGAATCTTCCAGAGTTTAATCTACGAAAGAGCATAATTATGCCATCCTCAAGAGCCTGCAATGAAGTTTATTGGATTTAGAAGCGATGTTAGGAAACCATTATCCTTCATGTTAGTTAACTTATGTGTGTACATTAGGTACCTAATCATAGCTTTACTCTAAATGGGAGAATTCCAAACCTATCATAGGAGAATGGGATAGGAGGTATTGCTCATAATTTTGAGATCATAAACTATAAATCACTTTTGGATTTGCCCAATTTTCCTCTAAGTTTCTCTAAAAACATTGCAATGTCAACTTCACATCCATATCGGATAACTAGACTAATGAGGTTATCAAAAAGGATTTTCTTTTTCTCCCATATTCTAAAATATGCTTCTTTAAAGTTGTTCTCAATATTGAAATAAGCTTTCCACCCTTCATTAATCCTTTTCTCCGCACTACATTTCACTTGAGCTTATGATGCAAGTCAACTCCAATATACTTGTACAAATTAACTTCCTCTAGGTTATTGTCGCAATAGGTAAAATTAGAATAAGTTAACTTTCTTGCACTCGGTGATCATAATCTAGTCTTATCAATATGCATTGGCATACAAGTGCTAAATATTACACACTTAACTAAATATAAGAATGAATTATATTTAGTTATAATGATTATGAAAGTGATGTTCACTTGTACTTAGTTTTATCATGAAAGTATAATTAATTCATATAATAATTGTCATGAAAGTGCAAGATAAATTTTGTTTTTGAAATATTTTTTAGTGTAATTTGTTTTGCTTTATAAAAAAATATTAAAGTGGAAGATGATTGATGAAATTTTACTTAGTAACAACAATTTTTAGTTGGAACTTCTTTTACTTTAAATTTTTTGACAAACATATCTATTTTGCATTTTTAATTTAATTTTAATAAATGAGATTATATTTATTCTCACATTCTTATGCATTTTTAATTTAATTTTAAGAAATGAGATTATATTTATGCATTCTTAAAAAGAAAAAGCTTTTATTTATAAATTACAAAGAAAAAGCCTTTATTTATAAATTAAATTAGTTGTGGAAATTATTTTTAATTTATTAAAATATAGTTTTTGAAATATATATATATATATCCCAAATTTATATATAAATTATATCAATTTTTAATGCTATTAAATTTCAAAATTTAGATTATTAAGTTATAAATAATTTTTCAAATAAAAGTATAAGCTTACCTATTTATTTTTTATGTGTTAGTGTTTTTCCAAAAACTTTTAAATATATTTGAAATATTATGATTATGTTTATTAATATTGGTTTTTAAGTATTTTCATAAGTTATCAAATTTTATAATCAAATTTATTTATTGAAAAACTATAAAAATCACTTGTATTTAAATTTCCTATACATTAATTATTTAATTACAATAATTTTAAGTAAGTATAATCGTAACTTTAATTACAATAATTTTAAGTAAGTATAATCATAACTTTTTTAGAATAGATGTCACTTACTAATTTCCTATGCATAAATTATTTAATTACAATATTTTTTAGTAGGTATAATTATAACTTTTTTAAAATATGCATAAATTATTTAATTACAATATATTTTTAGTAAGTATAATTATAACTTTTTTAAAATATGCATAAATTATTTAATTACAATATTTTTTTGTAAGTATAATTATAATTTTTTTAGAATAGATGTCACATACTAGTTTACATTAGCATCTTTATTCAGGATGTTATTCATGAATATGGGGAAGCATCCTTTTAATTTTTCACAAGTTTTTCCTTAAAAAAAAATATAAATTATATTGATTTTCATTTATTTTAAATATCATCTATATTTTAAATAAGAAATGTACAAGGATAAATTATTATAATTATTATTGTTTCTATCCACCTTCTTTCTAAACCTTTAGAGCAATGAGCCAGAAAGATGTTGATTAGTTCTCTGCCTATCATGCACTGCACAAGAGATGTGTATGGCTTGATAACCACATTCAAGTTAATCAAATGAACATTTTTTTATTACTTTTCATATAGCATTTAGATGAAAACATAGTCTAAATGAATTTAAATTTTAATTGTCTTGGAAATCTATCTTAATGAGTCTCGGGAAGCTTCTTTTGACTTTAATTAAGTGTCGATATCATCATTCATGAGGTGGGATATAACACTACCCCATTTTCACCGATTGTGTTGTCCTCTAATGAAAAGAAAACTTCAAATTTTATTTACCCTTCTGTCAACTTCCTAAGAATGTTGCGGAGAATCAAATCTTCAACACTAAACAACTTCCAAACTCCCGACATAAAACTAGATCACTTACTAAAATGTTCACAATGCATTTAGTAGAACTACATTACTTACTAAAATACTCACATTGCATGTAGTAAAAAAATCCCCTTTATTTCTAAGATGAAATTCCAACAGTGTTGTTAAACTAAAAGCACAAACATTCTATTATTTTAAATATAAAATTTTGAGCTTTAATTTAAAACAGAGCAGAAAGGCTTATTATGTTAAAAATTGTGTCCATTCATTTGACTTGGATATTTTATCATTATGCCAATAAATTTTTGAGCTTTAATTTTAAATGGAGTTAAAAAGCTTATTCTGTTAAAAATCGTGTCTATTTATTTGATGGATATTTTATAATTATACCTACAACCTAATCAAATTTTGGAGAGTCAAATTTATCCAACACTTATAATACATTTCTTTAATATTTCGCCCCACCCTCACCCTCATATATTTTATCATTATACTTACAACCTAATCAATTTTGGAGAGTCAAATTTACCCAACACTTAAAAACTTGAATCTCATACATATTTTGGAGACAAATTTACCCAACACTTGAAAACTTGAGTTTCATACATAAAGACTAAATTGCTTATAAAAATACTAACATTACATTTTTTAATAAAAAAAAATCTAAATTAAAATTCCAACAATACTGTGAAATTAAAAAACTGAAATTATTCTTTTAAAATTTCAAAATTAAAATTAAAATTTTGTTATACTATACATTTATCCATTTTACCAAACATACTTTTACAAACCATATAAAATCATATAAGATAATATAAAAGTTCATTTCAAATTCACATATTTAAAAACCAATCCAAAAACAAATCAAACCATAAAATTATTCTAACATGATGAAGTCAAAATAATTTATCACATATAACTGTTATAAATATGATGAAGTCAAAATAATTTAATCGCATATAAATGTTAAAACTGTATATATAATGTGGTGAAGTCTATTAGTCACATATAAATGCCCAAAACTTTAATATATATAAATGTCCAAAACTATATATATAATTTGGTAAAGTATAAATAATTTCATCACATATAAATGTCTAAAACTTTAATATAAATAAATGTCTAAAACTATATATATATATATATATATGTGTGTGTGTGTAAATATATAATTTGGTAAAGTCTAAAAAATTTGATCACATAAAATTTTAATATATATAAATGTCCAAAATTATATATATATATATATCCATATTAGATTTTATTTTCAAAATATTTATCACACTATCAACTTTCCTAACATCTTAACTCAACAAAAGTATGGTGATCTTTGAAAGCTTATCTTAATGCTTTTTCTTAAGGCTCAATAGACCAATTCAGTTTTAGTGGACGTTAATAATCATCATCATCATTATCATCATATATATAATTTGATAAAATATATATAATTTCATCACATATAAATGTCCAAAACTTTGATATATATAAATGTCTAAAACTACATATATATTATTTGATAAAGTCTAAACAATTTGATTTATTATGAGTATTCGTGTGTTCATGTCCTAACTTCATAGATCATTATTATCCATAGATAAAAACATTTCAATTGCATTATGAACCAAAAATCCAAGACGCCAAAAAGGAAAACACACTCCTATAAAGAAAATATAAAATCCCCTCAAAGACCATAACTAGAAATCCAAGACACCAAAAAGGAAAACGCATTCCTATATAAAGAAAATATAGAATCCCCTCAAAGACCATAACTAGAAATCCAAGACACCAAAAAGGAAAACGCATTCCTATATAGAGAAGATATAGAATCCCCTCAAAAATCATAACCATTATTATGAGCAACCTTTGCCTTATTATCCTAAGGGGAAAAATTATGAGGAAATTGTCACTTAACCAAGAGTAGATGACCGTTATCATTGACTTTGCAAAGGGAAAAAATTAAGACCGTTATCATTGACTTTGCAAAGGGAAAAAATTAAGAGGAAATTGCTAGTTAACCAAACATCAATAATCAATTATCATTGCCTTGACAAGGGAATTAAAGCAAGAATAACTTAAAGTTACATTCAAAGTGCCCAAGTTTTTTTAAGAAAAGCAAGAAAAAGTTGGATTCAAAGTTTTCAAGGTTGTTGGAAAAATTGAGGATTTTCAAAGTCAATCAGAATTATAAAAGAAATCTTAAAAGCGATAAATAACCGACATAATAATAATAATTTAATTTTAAAATCGTGACCAAACCAGACACCAAATTAATATATACAACTATATTGGTGTCATATTACACCAAATTGGTGTATGAAACAAAATACACCAAATTGGTGTATGAAACAAAAGAGATTGCCTCAAAGTTTGACCATGAATAAAGCAAAACCTTAACTGATGAAGTCAGCCACTTAGCTAATTCACTCCACGGTGTGGCTGGTGATTTGTTAGGCTTCCTTTTCCTCTGGGTGTTTCTGATTTGCACTGTTTTTCTAAGCTTTGCAATTTGCAAGTCGAAGTATGTTGTAATGTTGTGAGGATAAAAAGTTGTAAATCTCGTATACTAAATATGGCTGATTGTCCCTCTAATCCAGTACAGATTTGGCCGTCATATATGTTCCAAGGTTTTACAAGAAATCTGGTAGAAATACTTAGCATTTCCAAAGTCAAGGCCAAAGGTCTTTTAGAAATATGGTGAAAACACTCGAGGTTTTCTAAGTCAAGTTAGCTGGTGATTCGCTGGGCCACCGTTTCCACTCGGTGTTTTTTATTTGAACTGTTTTCATAAGCTTTGTAATTTGTAATGTTGTGAGGATTAAAAGTCGTAAATCTTGAATATTAAATATCACTGATTGCACCTCTAATCCCGTACAGATTTGGTTATCATATGTTCCAAAAAAAATCATGAAACTGGTGGAAAAACTTAATTTCCAGTCAAGTCCAACGCTCTTAAAGAAATATGGTGGAAAAACCTAGCGTTCCCAGTGTCAGGTCCACAGTTCCGAAGAAAATCCTAGAAGCAGTGTAACTGATCGACATAAAGATTGCCTCAAAGTTGACCATGAATAAAGCAAGACCTTAAACTCGTCAAAATTGACTTGGATAAATGATGATGAATAAAGCAAGACCTTAAACTTATCAAAATTGACTTGGATAAATGATGATGAAGTCAGCCACTTAGTTACTCCGCTTCATGGTTGACGATGCTGGAGGAGAGCACCAGCACGCTGTCACAACTAAGATGGCAGAGAGTTTGAAGAACGAAGATATCAAATTAATGAACGTATCGTTTGGACGTAGCTGAGACCAAGAAGAATGAGACAGCACGGGCATTGTGGATGACGGCACATCACGTGAAGGGATGTTACGTGGATATAAAACCAGAGTGTGAATTGACAGCAAGGAGAGAATTGAAACAACATCACATATCGGAATGGAATGAGAACAGATCAGGCATTGGAGCAGTCACTGCAAGATATGGAAACGAAGGACAGGCCACATGAAAGACCGTTACAACAGTTTCAGGACAAGATGTAATCAAAGAGACACGAGGTTACCAGATCATATGTTAAACCAATAATAGAAGTACAAGTATAAATATTATAGCGATGGATGAGCTTGGGGCTCTCTGCTTCTATGTGATGAAAAGAGCAATTCTGCCATGACCAGACTGAGCTGGCATGGTCGTGTTTGCAGATACCGTAGTAAAAGTTATGCTCGTAGAGACTGTAGGCATAGGGGAATCTGTGTGTTAAGGCGCCTGTTTTATTTTGTAAATCTTGTTATAATAACATTAGTAGACTGTCCTTCGTGTCTTTGTGAAGATGTTTGAATAATGATATTCAGAGGTCCGAGAAATTATATACAAATTATTAACTTAGTCAATGAAATGGACGGACACCTGTGTATCTGAGATCCCGGTGAATGGATCTACCTGACGGATAAGCTGTGAAATGATGTTTGTATGGTAAGGGAGAATTGCCGAGTGTTGAGACTAATATGTTGCTTTAGATAATTGCTGAAATGATGAATCTTCGTGAATGATATATGGTGAAATGATGAATCTTCGTGAATGATATATGGTGAAATTCTTCCATGGAGGTTTAGGAAGAATTATTCGCCCTGCATTATTTGTGTACGGTTTGAGTGCCTGTCTAATACCATTGTGAATGAGAATGAGTTGGACATACCCAAGGATGGTGGGGGTCTGTGATGGCGTGAGATAATACCCTGCGTGTGTATAAAAGATATGAATTTGAGGAGACATATGTACTTGTGATGGCAACAATAGAAGAGGCATTATTAAGTATAAGATCAATGTATGAGAACTGATGCTATGAACCAGAATCCCCGTGTGCATTGAGACAATTATTTATAATACTAACAACAAGTCTGAAGGTTTGCTGTTGCTTGAGAGAGAGCGTTCCCATTAAGGAAAGGATGATGCTGCAGAGAGGATTGTTGAACTGAAGTGTGGAGGCAAGGCTGAAGGGTAATGCCTTGGAGATTGAAGGCCTATAATACCTGTTGCACACTCCAGGAGCCACGGTCCTCTGTCCGGGTACCTCGGCTGCATCATTAATAAAAAGACACACCATCAAAGTTCAGTGGAGCCAGGTAGTGCTATTATCTTAACAAGCATCTTTACAGCAACCTCTGGAGAAAATTATCAAACTGAGGAACAAAGACACAGACATTCTTTCCACATTTGGCTATCGGGTCTGCCAAGCCAATAC